>CAJNOQ010007177.1:0-12617 GCA_905250885.1 Didymodactylos carnosus
CGAAGTTATAGAATTTTTCTTTCTTAAAGGAAACCCATGTGTTTTCCAAAAAGGAGTGAAACATGAGATGTCAAGAAAATTTACTGCAGAAAGAAAGTCATAGATTGATGGGCTAGTTGGAAGTTCAGTATGGCGAACAGCATCATGAGAAAGAACGTTGTCTCTCTTCTGTCGCACAGAGACCGCTCAATTAGATAGATCTATATAAAGATCATTAGTTTGAAACATCTATCAGCAATGATGGCAGAAAAACATTTTTTAACGAAAACTGCCTGGGTTTCCTTTAAGAAAGAAAAATTCTATAACTTCGAAGATAATGAAGTTGGAAAGCTGACATTTTCAATGATTATAATAGACATCTAGCACTATCACAGAAAAAATGTTCGGCCTTTTCGATCGTGTTTTGGTTGAGGTATGAACTTTTTATTATTTAATCTAAATCTATCATTGTACAGAGAAAACAAAAGATATTCATAACTTTTCAAAGAAAAGCAAACAAATTCTTTTAGAGTTTTTACTAGGATACTGTATGGTATCTATCAGCAAAGGATCATTCAAATCGGAGGTGAGTATCAGAAGAGGTTCCCTCGTAAGAGTTTTTTGAAATATAAATGTTTTCGAAAAGTATTGTCATTAATATGATACTTGACTAATTGGTAGACAAACAAAGATTTATTTTGAAAAAGTCATTAGAAAATTAGTTTCTTTTTTGTACCTTAAAATACTTACCAAAACTTGTCTAAGCTCTTTAACGAGAGTGGAACGTTAAACGTTTTTTTAACAAAACTGTTGTCTCTAAATGCTAATACATAGTCTCTTCGTTAATCAGTTTTTTTTTTCTCAGTCATGTTTTTTCTTGTACACTCTATTATTAAATAAACGTTACGTAATGAAATTTGATAGAGAAAGAGAGAGGGAATTCCAATAGAATACTGATGATGGTACATAACCAAGGAAAAAAAAGCAAAAAAAAGAAGGAAACATATAACAGGAGAATGTCAACGCATTTACATCTTTCAACAACGCGTGTATATGACGAAGAGAGCCAAAACTCTGATTTTTTTTCTCTTCGTCTTCTCTTCATTAAAATCATTATCATATTTCCTCTTAAATTGTTTCGTTGTTATTATAACAAAAAAAAAAAAGAACCTTTTTTTTGACTTCTTTCACAATAACCCAGAAAAAAAATATATTTTATATCGATATATGTTCCGAATAAAAATAAAAAACTTGTTCATATTACATTGAGTGTATGTAGTGCCTAAGATTATTGTGCAAAAATGATCATCCGATGTGCTTCTCCTTTTCATAACTAATGATCAGACTATTTAAAATATGATATGGCCAATTTTTTCATTTAATATGAATGAAAGAGACAAAAGCAGCCATATTTCACCTTCTTTAACTCTTAATGTAAAAAAAAATCAATTTGTTCCATTTCTAGCTTGAGTTCAACTTTTTAATATATTTACTTTTCGAGAATATCTCTTACCCTTATTGAAGACGAACAACATTACTGACTAATTCTTTCCTTGTAAAAACTTCTTTTTCTTTTTCTCTAGGTATCCGTTTTACACTCTCAATGTTTTAATAAAATAAACGATTGTTATAAAATACATCTAATCGGTTTAAATTAGTATTCATTTTTCTTTTAAATTTATAGAGTAATGGAAGCTCTATATAAGAGAAATTGAATCGTTTGGTATGTTAGACGTGAAATCTGACGCATGCATAAGAGAAATAGAAAAGAAATAATGGAAGAAAAAAAACTTTTCATACTCGCAATCTCTCTGCCAAAATCACAGACGATTGTATCTAATAATTGCCATTTCAAATTGAAAAGTATACCTGACTAGTATCAATCACAGACTATAATGAGGATCATATTATTTGTTGAATAATATTTTAAGAAAAAAATAAGTAAAGATGTGTTTTTATCATTTTGTAATCAAATCATACAAGAATGTCTAAGGTAGATGATAGATAGCATCCCTAAAAATGTAAAATTATTGTATTTATAGACTAAATATCTAAGAAGATTTTTGAAAACTTACTCTCGATAGAAAATAATTATTTTAGTAAGATTTTTTCATTTTTTATATCAGTAGTAGAGAAATTACCATCTATGCTTTTTTAAACTGGTTTATGTAAACTTTTATGTCTAAACAGTTAGTAGTCAACTATAGTTTTCCATTGTGAAACGGTAGTTATTAGACAGAGTGTCTCTTGATATCATCTGTAATCATGTTTGAGAGATTGCGTGTATGAAATCATTTTTTCATTGTTTCTTTTTCTCGTCACTTTAATGCACGCGTCAGATTTTCCATCCAGTATATCATGAAATGATTCTAAATACTAATGAAATGATGAAAAATTATTTAGTCTCTTAGATACAACAATTGAACAATGTATAAAACTTAATCAAGTAGAAATTAATATATTTATTAAGACAATGTATTGTCCGTATTAATAAAAAAATAATTCAAACATCATACATCAACAAAAACAAATTGTGCTATTTTCAATTGAAAACAGTATGAAATTTGTCAGAGAATAGAACCTATGTATGTTTAACCTTTTCTTTAGATCGTGCCTTTACCTGCTGTCATGATCCATGAAATTGATTTAATAAAAATAAAAAGGGATAAAAAATTGCCTGTTCATAGACGACTATGAACTCTCGTCCATTCTGATTGTCTCAGTCTAAGAATTATTAACTTTCAGTGTTGAACGTTCATCCTACTTAATAACATACTTGCCATCTTACTGTTTACATAGATACGACAATATAGTACGTACCATTTGGAACAAAGCTATTTTTTCTCGTCTTTTTTTTTAAAATAAGAATCTAAATGAAAATAAAATGTTCAGCGATGACCATTGTTTTCGTTCTAAGGGATGATCGAGAACTTCCCCTTATTTAATTGCTGACTGTAAACACAAAATTATAAAACAGCTAAAACTTACATATATCTGTATATACCAAAAATCTGTTTAGTCCAACGAATATGTTCATACAGTAGCGCATATGACTATGTGTAAATGGGGCTGATACAGCTTACAATTATATATGTTCAACAATCTAACTATAATGTTTGTCCTTCATCGTATGTTGTGTTTCATTTATGCTGTTAATGGACAGCTTTTCTTATTCTCCATATCTCTCTCTTTCTCTCTCTCTCTCTTATTTAAAAATGTATAGTAGTCCCTATTTAATAGAAAGAAGTTGTTCTCATATATGCATATATATGAAAAGAAACCTCATCACTCTTTCTTTTAAATCAGTCTTAGTTCATACGCCCCGCAAGGTCATTCGCACTCATTTATAGTATGTATGTTTGTATTTGTGAATCTATTATTATATGGTGATCTAAGAATCATATCAGTTTTTCATATTAATGTTGAAAAAATCAAAGCACAAATTCATGCAAGAAACAATCAATTTCCAAAAAAAATATTATTACCGTGCTTCTATTAGATAATTTATTTTTTCTGAATATCGCTTACATAAATCGCCGAATAGAGTAGCTCTATTCATGGAGTTCTAAATATATCAGGGGCATACGCTCTATTTTAAATATCAGAATGTGTTTTTTTCAAAGGTTTCATTATGCTTGTTGTATAGTACAAAGATTAAAGAGAAAAATGCATCATCACTTTCGTGCTAGATCATATTGTGCATACATATGTGAAGAAGAATCAACATATCACTATTATATTCAATGTTCACTTGTTAATTCGCATATAACATAAAAAACTAACTATTATATGAATAAATATCAAAATTAATCAACAAAATAAACTTAGAATATAAATGTGTTATAAAAAAATTATTTAGATATATGAAACGTTCAGAGACGGCTAGTTTTTGAAAGTGGATCGATGCGCTAATTATAAACCACTCAAATTCTTGTTTGTTTCATGAACAGTCTTGTATGTTGAAAAATTCATAGATAGACATCACACTTCTTGACGAGAAAGAGAATGAATTCTTTCTATATAGTAATAATAATAACAATTCTCTCTCTCTCTCTCTCTGTCTTTATATATATTCAAGTTGAGGATTTACAACAGTAGAATGAAGAAGAAAAAAAAAAGTGCAAATTTACAATTATAATTATCAAGTTTCTTTTCTCTATACAAACATAGAGAAGATAATATATCCAGACTATGAACTTTTCTATTTAGGATGGGTTATGCTATAATTTCTAATACTTAAACACTTGGTAAACATAGAAAAAATAGATGCCAATTTAACACAGTGATGGATCACCGTTTTTCTTTAACAATCAATCAACCAATCCATTCAGATTTTGGAAAGAAAAACAAAATTAAATTTCAATATAAATTACTTCAAATGTTTTCATCGTACACAAATAGTAATTATTAAAAATAATAGATATTCTATCTAGTTAAAGTTTGTTTTGTTTTTTAACTTTCAAATTTTTTTTTTATTATCAAATTAATTCACTTGAAAATATTATTTCTGACTGTATAGTAAACTGTTCTATTGCTATCCAGTCGGCTACTTATGATCGATACAATTTGTATATAAAAATTGTATAAATTGTATCGATCAACCAAATAGAAGAAAAAGAGAGAAGACAGTAACTATAGTTGTCTATAGAAGAGAAAAAGTACAGACTGAACCATCGTTCATCTATCTATTCTCTCTCATATAACGATTATTATTACTTCTATTATACATATATTAAATGCAAAACTTTCTTCTTCACTCTTCAGATACTATATATAATAGAAAACAAAAAAAAGAAAAAAATTGGTATATACTCTTTCAATTTTCTCTGTACATGCATATTAAAACATCTAAGTCTAGACAGCTGATAGGAGAAAAAAAAAAGAACAGAAGTATCTGGAAAAAGATAAATAACGTACGACAAACGTTTATGTCAAAAATGCTAATTAATTTAGAATTATATAACTTTTATCTCGATGATTGTTTATTATTGCTAATTATAAAGCAATTACAGAAAATGCATCAATAGGCGTTCAACCATAGAACGATAAAAAAAAAAGACAAATCTCAATGCAATCTTAAAAAAGAATGTTCTCAAAATTTAGCAAACTTGAAACGTACAAATATTTCTTACCAAATTGGAAAATCTTATTGGAATCCTAAAAAGCTCGATACTCATAATAATGAAGAATATTTATACCATTTCTTAGACTTAGATTATCTACCATTTTTTCTTACAGTGTTATATGAGATAATATATGACATGTTAGAATTGTATAATTTATTATTTACCTGCAAAATATTCTCACCAACAAAATATTAATTTTCTATGCGTTTCTTAAGCAGAAAACTTTCACCCTATCATCTTATATAAAAAATAATATTCTCTTTGATTTGATTATTGATCTTTTTCCCTTTTTTTTTTCTAATCCTTTTGAAAATGTTAAATGCATGATGTATTTTCGACAAATAATTGTGTTTTTAGAGTTAATTAAGAATAGAAGTAGAGTAAATTGATATACGCTTGCCTAATAGAATGGTTGAGAACTTTTTTTTGCCAGTACTAACATTTATATTCGACTAACTTAGAATAGATAGGAAAAAGGAAAAAAATAGTTGATAAGATGTCATGCATCATTAGGAGTGTCGTGTTTTTCTTTTTCTTCCAGAACAACGAAGGTCAATTTTGTAGTGTGAAACATTAGGAATAACATCTGCATGCGTCAAAACAACGACTTGTAACCGTCGATCTAAAAAGCGAACTTTGACGTATACACAGTTATATTATCCTACTAAAAAACAAACATACAGAAAATATTTTATCTTATAGAAAGTCAACAATCAAATATATATGACAAAAAAAAAAATAGTAATTTACAAATTACAACAGTCATTTTGACTAGAGATTAGATAGAAAAATTTATGATGAGATTCAGATGAAAAAAATTCATATGAATATGCTCATTATCAGAGAGTAAAAGATGTTTTTCAATTTTAGATAAGAAAAACAACAAATGGAATGATACAAAATTATATCTTCCAACTAACATAATAAAAAATAAATACATCTAAAGCTCACAACGTTTTTGTATTAGAAACACAACAATAATATCATCAATTATGATTAGAGGAGATGAAAAATGACTGTTTTACAATGATCTGAATATTGCATATGTACAAATAACAACAATATGGCTTGCAAAATTTAATTTAGACCATTTTTCTAATGTATGTTGTAAACTATAACCAATATATTGTTGTTGTGAATTATCAAATAATTGTCCAAGATATGTTAAATGCCAAAGACTTAAAACAGATAATAAACAATTTACTGTGAATGTTAATGGATGCCAATATTTATAGCTATGATCACATGATAAACAATTTTTTGCCATAACGCATGAATCTAAAATGTTTGATAGTTTTTTTCGATAACCATATTCAACATAAGCAAAGATACCGATAGATAATAGAACAATTGATAATTGAAAATTAAATCCGTGTAATAGAGCTGAAGCTAAATATGTAACAAATATTGATAAAAAGTGGCCATATTTTAATTTCATCGGTTTATAAACATAAATTTTCAACCAATAGTGCATGGGAATATTCCAATTGATAACAACGTCAACTAAAGAATGAGGAAGTTCAATTTCATAGGGTTTAACAATGGATGAAGATCGACATAGTGACACTAATTCTGATGATTTTTTCGTTGTTGCAACAAATGGTTGTTGTTTAGCAGTGAGAGTAAAAGATGATCGAGATGAACTCAATTTTTTTTTCAATGGTGCTGTTAATGATTTTTTCTTTGACATTGAATTTGATGAACGTCGAATAATTGGTGAACGATATGGTTGAGGATAAACTGTCATTTTATCACTATCTTGATTAACTTTTTCTAAACTATTATCTGCTTCGATGTTATCATCACGATTATTATTCATTGTATCAGTTGTGTCTACATTAATTGGAAACATTAATTCTTGTGGAATACTGGAAAAAAGAAAGAAAAATTTTAAATTCAACTATTCTATCTCGGATAGAAAACACTATGTCAAATACATAAATGGTCAACAAATGGGTTTGAAACACATACTTGAGATTTCTTTCGTCTATATTTACATTTGTGTCTTCTTGTATATCACCTTTGTTGATTTCACTTGGTTCAACCGTATTCACGACCACTGGATCATTACTATCTGTGACAGTTGTTGGCATTGTTAAATGAATATTTTCTAGTTTTTGATCCTCCTTTTGTTCGGTATATTTCTTTGATAACTGTTTATTTTTCTTTTCATGTGATTTTTTTCTAGTTAAAATTTCTGTCACAACTTTGTCATTTTCATTTATTTTTTCTTTGTATTGTTGATATATTTCTTGATAATTTTTATATTCTTCCACATCGAATTCAATACCACTGATAAGTCCAAATAATTCACCAATAAAACATATACAGTAATGACTAAAACGATAGGTTAATGCTTGAAAATAAGCATTTGTCCAACTATCACTCGCCTCTGTATGACTATCAAAAAAAAATGTAATTTGTTGAAACCAGTCTGTAAAACAATTTGATATAATTAGACATAAACATATTTTAAATAGACAATAAAACCATTTAATTAATTCAAAAAAATCTATTTTTCGAATGACAACAAGATTCTTCGTTGTCTGAAAATATCTGATATAATTTCGATAATTTAACCATGGTCCAAATACTGTATTATTAATTGATAACATATAACTTAAAAATTCTGTTGTAGATAGACATTTAACAAATGTATCTTGTTCTTCTGTTAGTTGTTGAATATTTTCATTTGGTGATGGAAATGTTTGTTCAAAATATTTATAATCGATAGAAAACGAAATCATTTTCATCATTAAACACATCTGAACACCACGGATACCTGAGAAGAAGAACAGATGAACTAATAATAATATTTTTCGCTCACAAAATCGGGCTTATGACATGGGCACAAATAGTTTTGTGTTCGAGGACGGGCTGGCGAATTCAAGACAATAGAAGTGTGCTCCACAGGGCTCTACATAGTATAGAGATATACAGGATGCTCCTACTCTATCCTTCATGGTAAAGCAGGCTCAATAAACAGCCACCTTGCACATCTCTATCACAGTGAAAAATACGTACGGTGCCATTTTTCTTGTTCAATTAGAAAAAATTCACATGTTAACAAATAAATAACTGAAAAACAAATAATAATATGTGTCAAAAATATTCTACATTTACTTAAACATAGTTGAAATGATAGATAAGATAATAGAATATATGAAAGCAACAAAAATGATTGAAATTGAAAATAATTGTACAATAGTAAAACACTTGCCAGAATTTGTATTCGATGGAGTGTACGATTGGAAAAAATTTTTGTTAAACATAATAAACGAAATGCAAAACAATAAATAAGAATATATAATAATTGACTAAATAACTGGGTTAAAGATGGTGATATACAATTCTCTGTTAAATCAATAAATGAGTAAACAAGTGGTGAGGAAGATGATAAAGACGATTTTGTCGCGGTTCCGACGAGTATTGATGATTTGGAAGCAGATGACAAATTGGCTTGTAACGATGTTAAACTTACACTACCGTCACTATACGGTAAATAATCATCAAAATAGGTTTTTTCATCAAATATCCAGTCTTGATAAGTAAACAATGTGTCATCATCATATCCGTCGGTATATTCATCAACATAATAGTCATCTGACGAGAGCATTTTGATCTAAAAGAAAAAGAGCAGAGCAGAAGATTCAGTGAATACAATCAACAGTAATGTTTCACAAATACTGTTTAGCTTTTTTTCTCCTTTTACAAACAGAGCAAATTTTTTGATAACAACATGAATTTTATTTCTCATTGTCCAATATGTAAAACAATGACCATAATAGACAACTATGTAGTATAACAATTAGCTTAGATAAAAAATTTTTGAGCAAATAGAATGCAGAAAGAAAAAATTATGCGCGATTTATTTACTTAAACTTTATTTAATTCTTCTCCAATTTGACAAAAATCTTTATATAGATTCAATAATGCTCCCGTATTCACATTTGTATCAGCAGCTACAATAAATATAAATGGTGGTATATTATAGGTAATAATTTGCCGTGATGACCAATAAGTGACAACTGTTTTTATATTCTTCAAATTCATCCTTTGACTTTGATCACTCAATACTTGTGCTGATGGTACAACTAATTGTAAATTGTCGACTGTTTGTGCATTTGGCAATTTTAATATGGGTAGACTATCTTTATCTAATACTAGAACGGCTTCGATACCATCGATATGATGAAATAAACGTGGTAATGACATTTTTGAACAAGAATACCTCTGAACGCAAAAAAGAAACTGGTACTGCATTCATGAAACAAAAAGTAGTTCTAATCGATTGATGTATAGGAAAACACAAGGCATTATGTTAAACTTAAAAACTCAGCTGATTGCTCTAATATTGCGTCATAGCGTTTCTAATAAGATTTACAATCAAAGTGGAGCAAAGCTATCGAATTGTGCCCTAAAACTGGGACCTATCTCAACTTTATAAAGCTGAGTTAAATTTGTTCTATTCTTGTCCTAGTAGTACGAGTAAAACGAACGTGTATTTGAAAATAAATGTAACAGATAGAGTAAACTATATACAATATAGAATAAAACAATCGATTATATATTTATTGTGACAAGTCGTTCATCGTAGCAATCGCAAGAAGAAAAAACTGTATCGCAAAGCAGTTTTCCATTTTCAGAGCAGAGAACAGGGCGAAAATTGGCTTTTACAAAGTGGAAGACCACCTATCATTAGAAACGCTTTTGCGTCATGTGAGCAAAAGAAATATATGCTTTATGAATTTCACGTAAAGTTTTCCATAGGATCTCGTAAATAATGTTTCTAATAAGAACTTGCAGAAAGTAGTTTTCCACAGTTTACCCCCGCATTTTCCACGTTTTCCCCGCTAAAAACAGTGGAAATCGAATATCACTGTGCTGATGTTTCAACCATCAATCATTAGGAACGCTGCTCTTAAGTTCCGTATTAATAAATTCCTATCGACAGGAGAGTACCCAAAATGAAAAGAAACCTAACAATATTTCGACGGATTGAGACACCTAGTACTCTTCTTCGGTCAGATGCGAAGTTAAAACAAAATACACTCTGATAAACAAAACGAATTCTCTAGATTTTTGAATAATAATAACATAAGATAATTTTGCCTAGCATCTTTTATATCAGCTTTCAACCCAAGGATCCAACAAATGCTTCGTATGATATTTTACCATGTGATTGGTGATCAATGAATGTAAGAAAAGAAGAAAAACTTGGAGAGATGTCGCGTCTCTATGATGTACTTCTGCTTGATACATTCCTCGTTTTTATTTTTCTCCGTGTTTATTTGATTTTTAATGGATAAGTGCCCACGTTCCCTCACTCATTTTCATTACCTTGGACTGAATACCAGTTCTTTTTAGTTTCCTGTAAGGAATTTTCTTGATGGGTTAGAGTTCAAATGTATATATAGACTTTCTATATATATATTTTCTATTCATATTGAAGACATATGTTGCATCATATCACCGACAAAAAATTAAAGTTCATTTAGAGTTAAAGAAAAGTGCTTTTTCGTATTCAGCACACTTGATAACCTGAAAAGTTTTCTATTTTTAGCGAGGGGTACCGCCAAAAAGTTAAGAAAAATTTTCAAAATTGTATAATTTTGCCATGGAGATTTTTCTGCGTCACTTTGTTTGAAATTTTTCTTAAGTTTTTGGCGGTACCCCTCGCTAAAAATAGAAAATTTTCCAGGTTATCAAGTATGCTGAATACGAAAAAGCACTTTTCTTTAACTCTAAACAAACTTTAATTTTTTTTATCGGTGATATGTGTCAGTCAAAAAGCGGATATTTTAATAGTTTATTTAAAACTGATGCGTCAGATTTTTATATAGGCTTTCTGCTGAAGAAACATTTCCATTCCAGATACATCTGAAATTGAAAATTTACAATGTGACCAAAATTTGATCTTAAAATGAAAGTGTGAAAGGCTAATATCTTTTAGTCAGTATCTACTAGGTGTAAAAGTCAGAAATGAATTCATCCACCATCCACGAAAGTGAGAGGTATCAGAAAAGGTCTCCAATCTACAAGAATAATGACTAGCCAGAATCCAGACTAAAGAGAAATGATAAATACAAAAACAAAAGAAACTAGAGTATAATATGTACGCGATACGAAAATAAACAAAAAAGCAAAGCATAAATAGAAAATTAAAAGGGCACAACTAAAATGGTTTCGCTGTGTAGAAACATCTCATTTTTTAATACTTGCGGCGCAAGTTTACCGCAATCGAAAGTATGGGATGACTCTATTTTACTGTAAAAGATATTGGGATAAACTTTTTGAATTAATTTAAACACCAAGAACGCGTATCTGGCTCTGGAACTTTATTTCATTTAGTAATAGTTGAATAGAAGGGATAAGAACGAACAATTATTGGAGAATATCCCGTCAGCAGGAGCTAGAATACAACATTTTTGGAATAATGAAGATGTAAAGACGAGTAGTGTGCAATGGCGGATCCAGCCCACGAGTGGCCGCTCGTACCTATTAACCCAAAACTGTTTTTTTCCAGCAAAACTCTCTTAGAATAATTTGTTTCTATGACGAGCGCACGTCTCGCACTTTTATCGTATACCGTACCAGAGAATAACTCTGGATCCGTCACTGGTAGTGTAGACGATGAATAATGTAGATGTAAACAGAACCAAGACAATGATAAGTGTTGAACATGGTCTTAATTCTAGCTTATTGGAATTTCTACCCATATGTATTCATCCATATGTATAGTTATCCTTAGTCGACACTCCATGATGATATTCCCGGAGAATCACCTTTTCCAGAGCCTTCGTGGGGATTTTATCGAGGAGAATCGATTAGGGATGTACCTCATTAACTCTCCTAACTCCGGCACTGGTGTGTGACGATGTGCCTTATATATATATATAAGTGCATTTTAATCTCGTTTAAACACGATCAACTGTCCAATCTTTCCAACCTGTACATACACCTGTGCACACATATGTATATATATACACATACACTTTAAACATTGGCGCACTTCGTTTTTTACTAACGAATAAATCTGTTTTGAACAAACATTTTGTAACTTAACAAATGAGAATATCGGAACGAAATCAAAATATTGATTTTTACTGGTTAAACCCGATATGAAAAGAGGAAAGAATAGAAGGGTATTATATGGGCTTCACACATGGAATGTTTAAGGATTGTCCTTTCGGGAACGTACCACGCTTACATCGACTTAGAAATAAACAAAATATTTTTATATCGTTTTATTCACACCTCTATATCGACACTCATTGAAACTTAACAATACAATCAAAGTTGTCAAATCAACTATGCATGATTTTTTTTTATGCATCATTATTGTACGTAAAATGCATAAAATAAAGCTTTCTTTTTTTTTAACGTGTCCGAATTGTTCGAGAGTAACAGGACTAGTACAACTCGGCCTCCGGGTGACGAATATCACGTTTAAAAAATTTTAAAACAATGGCATGGTGGCCTTCTAGACCTGTGAAAATCCCATTTCCCAGC
>CAJNOQ010007178.1:0-12616 GCA_905250885.1 Didymodactylos carnosus
CTCAAATATGATATCATTTTAAGCTCATATTTAAATCATTTTAGGATTATAATATGATCATTTTCACTTCATATCATAAATGAGCCATACATGTCTCATTTATGTCTCATTTCCTGCGACCTGGGTATTATCTAGAAATCGAAACGACAGAAATCAAACCAGTGATAAGACAGGCAGCGAAACAGAGAATGCCCGATTTATAGCTTGCATAAATTTAATTTTATAAAAAAGCATTTCGTAGAATTTATTCGATGACCCTACACTGAAGGTGGTTGATTATTGACTAGAAAAGAAAATAATAAATACATAAACTTCAACAAAAATTCGATTGACATCCCTTACTGTCAGGGCATTCAGATACAATAAGTTGCCATAGCATACGTTGCTATATTTACAAATAATACAATAACTGCATGAAATTTCAAATAGAGCACATAAAACTGCATTCATTCTTTTTCTGCAAAAAGCATGTCTTTACCATACCTTTATTCCGATTGTTTCTTTTAAAAATAACAAAGGGACTTTTTGCTTTTAACCAACTTCATTCAAATAATCAGACACTTTTTTTTAGCTGATAAGCTACGAGAGATCAGCTAAAATTGGACAGAAGAGTGGAAGTTGTAAAGACCTGTTAATACCTACTAGTGGATATTGCAATAGAAATTTTTGGTGTCAACCAGAAGTAGGTCTATCAATTTGGGCACTAAGTAACATTGATATAAACGTCCAGTTTACGTCGGAATTCGAAACTGATCATAAACTACCGTTTTGGGATGTGATATTTTATAGAAATAACGTGAGATTAAATACTCCATGATACAGATTTTTCTAAGATATAATAGGAATTCAAACCTTTAGTTAGATCTAGAGCTATGGATTAGTAAAACTACTTTTTAGTTCTTGCGAGTGCATTTCTTCATAAATGAGGTCAGTTTTGTAATAAAATATTTCAAATTAATAGCGTCGATTCTCTTCTTCTTGAAGCATTCGTGCATATTTTTCGTCATCATTTATATTTGGAACATAGTTGTAGTCTGCAACAAGCACATTAGAAACAAAGCTGTATTAATTTTATTGCTTCGAGATTAAACTTACTTGGAGCAGCAGCAGTCGGATGTTGAGGTATTCCAGACATTGAGATAAACGATTGTTGACTTCCACCCGGATAAGCATGAGACTGACCGTAAGCATACGAGTTGGGCGTTTGATAGGGACCGAAATGAGTTATGCCAACCGCAGGGTGAGCTTGTGGTGGATTTGATGCTGAATGAAATACGTTCGTAGGGGGATTTGAATTGCTTTGGCTTTGATATTGATATGCCCCAGTTGGGAAATTTGAATACTGGCTGACTGTGTGATACGTTGGCTGCTGTTGATGACCGCTCCCTGAGTCGTTGGGCGAACCAGATGAGCTGCTACTACTCATAAACATGTAATTCTGACTGAGATTACCAAATGGTGGGGGTGGTATGGGTTGCATTTCTGTTGCTTAAAAATGTTGAAAAAGTATCTGATTATTTAGCTGACGTCGGTTAAAATGAAAAAGACCGTTTATTATTTTTAAAAGAAACGATCGGAATAAAGGTATGGTAAAAACATATTTTTTGCACAAAAAAAACAGAAAAAAGAATAAGGCAGTTCTGTGTACTGTCGGTGAAATTTCATGCAGCCATTGTATTATTTGGAAATATAGCAACGTATGCTACGGCTAGGCATGCACCAATACCAATCATTGTTGAAGATATTGTACTAGATTATTGATTATCCAATAATATTCGGATCCAGTATTATCGTATACCCAATATTATTGGATACCCAATAATATTGTACAATAATATTGAGCAATATTCAGTCACACAATACACTGGACTACAACAAGGCTGTTTGTATGCCATGTACGACGTTCTTCAATCGATGTTCTCAAAACTTTTTCAAAGAAGGGGCATTTATAGACCAAACATTTTAATGAATTTTTGTAAAAGCCGCAAATCAAAAAGTTGTACCTTTGCTGAGATATTGAAATTTTACGAAAAGCCCCGAAAACGTGAATCTTGAAAGTTTGCCAATTTTAACCTCTTGTAATTCAGTAACAACAGATTACTTAACTTTGGAGATTTTACGATGTATAGTAGATAGTGTGAACCTTAAAACCACGCAACCGCGAGCTCAAAACAAGCATGCTTTCGTTATTTTGTAATAGATGGCGCAATAAGAGCTCAAATCCAGAAAACCTTGAACTTTCTCGTAGCACCCATTTGAAACAACGCCGACCGTGAGACTTTCAACCATATTTCCAAATAGATATATGCCAAAGCATATGCGGTAAAAGCTTGATGATTCAAACTTTCGTTTTCAATACAGACGATATGAAAGTTGCAATTCATTTCGAGAAATGATTTTCTCCATAAAAACGGGGCCTTCGGAAGCCCTCTAGTATACTGCTGGAGTACATCAGGTGTACTATTAAAGCCCATTCTGCGATTTGTGGATTTCGCTAAAATGGCTTCGGGGCTCGGTCGGGGGCACCGAATTCTAGAGGCTTGCTTCAATCAGAGTATTTCTCAAGGGGGACAAAACTGATTTGAGGATTTTGAAGATTTCAAAAGGTTTGCATGTATTTGAACAAGACTTTAAGAGATTTGGAGAGATTTTAGAGATTCAAATCAGTTTTGTTCTCCGTGAGTGAATATTATTTCGGACGTTTCAGTAATAGTTCACGCTATATTACATTTCTATTGAATTCAGAAGCTTGTTTGTTTGAAAGTACAGGGTTGCGAGAAATGTTTTGCCCGGGGGGTATAGCTCCAATGACAAATGATATCAATATTGAATTTTATACCAAATGAAAGCTCGTGAAAAATGGGGTTAACAGGTATAGTTAGTAATGTGATCGATAGTTATTGACTATAGGTTTACTGAAAATTCCAGTACAATGTTCGAACCGCGGATAAGCACGCCCCTACTCGACTCCCACTTTGAAGAGCACACCGCGGGCTATCAGCCCATGGGAAAAATAATACAACTCTATTGGGAAATTTTTACAGGCGATCTATTTTTCCGTTTTGTAGTGCAAAAATTAATTGTGAAATGTAAAGATTCTGAGATGTTCTCGTATGCAAGTTTCTGCTTTAGTCGATCTTACTGAGCCATGCATTAGAAGTTAGAAAACGAGAACCGCAAAAATAAGTATTAACTCCACTGATAAAAAACGAAAATCGTCAATTATTTGACCCCTTGCACCAGACTTGACAGGCCGACGTGTTTTTTTCTCTTCTCATACGCCGTTACTGCGTATTTGTTTTCCTTGTTTTGAAAAGAAACGTGTACAAAGTATGGCTGTTTTGTTAATTCTATTTTAGAAAGACAACCGTCATCGCTACAGAAGGACAAAAATATTCACCTTTCTTTTTCAATCAGTGTCGGTTATAAAAACTTATAGAGAACACATTTTTCAATCTAACCGACGAGCGAGTCACGCAGAAATTTTTCATATGCATTACACCGATTATAAACATAAACTTAGAGTTTTGTGTTGTTACCTCTCACTAAGTAAGATCTTTTATTGTTAACATTAATACGGGCTGAAACAAAGTGGGTTTTCTCCCAGCAGAAGAACAAATATTTTATTCAAGTTTTAAATGGCAGCTACATCAAAAGCTCCATGTGCGAAATGTGAGAAAAATTCTGGTATAACCACATGCGATGGCTGTTTAGAAAAGTTCTGCCGACGATGTTTCAATGATCATCGTCAAGATTTGTCGAAAGAACTCGACAATGTTGTTTATGAACACGATATGCTCAAACAGCAGCTCGAAACGCCAAAAGAAAATGACTCACATCGTTTGTTGAAGCAAATTGATAAATGGAAGGAAGACTCTATCGGTAAAATTAATCAACTCGCTGATCAATGTCGGACTGATGTTGTTAAATTGCTAGATAAAAACAAGGACCGGCTTATAGATAGATTTCTCAAAATAACGAACAGAGTTCGGAAAGGTAGAGACGATGAAGATTATGATGAACGAGATCTCAGCAAGTGGATGGATAACTTAAAAGAATTAAAAAATGAACTTATCGAACTATCGAACTTCCATGTCGAAGAGGATAAACAACAATCTTCTTGGATTCAAAAGATCAGAGTACACGACGATTTCCGCGACCAAGCAAAAGCAAAAGCTGGTAACTTATGATTGCACCTAGTTTACCTTTGTCGACAGAGAAATTTAAGAGTCTGCGAGGACGTAAATAGCCTATTTTTGTGAAGCTGAGCCAGATCTTACCGACTTTTCCACATATATTAAAATAAATTTTGACGCAGATTATCTTTCCTGAAGGAGAATTAGACTTAACAGCTAGCAAGTTCACCTATTAACGTACCGTAATCAAGTAGCCTAACTGTAGCAGATCACGCAAAGAATGTTCACCAAAATATCCAATAGTTCTTTGACCAGGACTGCATTGTGAAGTTGGTAGTAAAGTATGGCCTCAAAAGCACCACACAGTATTCATGTTAGAGAAATAAAGACTTCGCATGTCTGCCTTCAAGCTCCATTTGCTCTTCAGGTTATTCAAAGCCACAAATTGCACCGTCATTACCGACCAGCCAACCACCAGCTGGAACGCAATTAATAAAATCAAATGTATCGGAAACTTATCCGACAAAACTATCCAAGGAAGAGAACGAACTTATAGAAAAATTAAGGTGTAACGACACAACAACTGTTACTATTCGCAGCAACAATATATCAGATGCAGGGGTAAAAGCAATTGCAGAAACCTTGAAAACAAACCAAACATTAACAGATCTTGGTATTCAGAGCAACAATATATCAGATGCAGGGGCAAAAGCAATTGCAGAAGCCTTGAAAACAAACCAAACATTAGCAGACCTTTATATGGGTAACAACAACATTTCAGACGCAGGGGCAAAAGCAATTGCAGAAGCCTTGAAAACAAACCAAACATTAGCAGACCTTTATATGGGCAACAACAATATTTCAGACGCAGGGGCAAAAGCAATTGCAGAATCCTTGAAAACAAACCAAACATTAACACGTCTTGGTATTAAGAGCAACAATATATCAGATGCAGGGGTAAAAGCAATCGCAGAAGCCGTCAAAAAGTATAGCGTGCAGTGGACTGTGAACAGAAAGTTAGCGACAAAAACTTTTTCGGTTTTTGACAAATGGGTGAATCCATGGGTATCCAACCACTTTTTGGAAAAAGGGTTTTTATCGACTTTTTTCGTTCTAGTTAGTTGGGGCGTGGTCAGAAAACAGCTTTGGCCGAAAAAAATTGCTGACTTTCACCTTAAATCAGGGAGAACTGGAGCTGTTTCTAGCAACATCTAATGAGGATCATCCAAATTATTTCAAGATTTTGGGCTCATATTTTGCCCATTGGTACAGGACCACTAGACTAGCATAACCTCCAAAGGATTCTTCTTTTGATTGAGATTTGACTGAGATATGAGTGTTTCAAAACATAGATTTTTCATTCTTTTATAATTTTTCTAAAAGTACTTTGTTTTGAAACATTCATACCTCGGTCAAATCTCAATCAAAAGAAGAATCCTTTGGAGGTTATGCTAGTCTAGTGGTCCTGTACCAATGGGCAAAATATGAGCCCAAAATCTTGAAATAATTTGGATGATCCTCATTAGATGTTGCTAGAAACAGCTCCAGTTCTCCCTGATTTAAGGTGAAAGTCAGCAATTTTTTTCGGCCAAAGCTGTTTTCTGACCACGCCCCAACTAACTAGAACGAAAAAAGTCGATAAAAACCCTTTTTCCAAAAAGTGGTTGGATACCCATGGATTAACCCAAATAATATGTTTGTCCGTATTAACGTTATGATGATATATATATATATATATAGACTGATCAGATTTTCTTATTGTTATCGATTGTTTTTGTCGCTATAAGCATTTATAGAATGTCTTTTTCTAACTGAAATATTGAGCTTAAAACGATGCATAGCTATAATCATAAAGCAATATAAATAAATCAAAATTTTGCTTTTTAGAAGACATCCTAGTAAAGACTGATGAGACGAATGTCATATGTCAGATATTTTAGTGGAGCAAAACGTGTTATATCCTAAACTGCGCTTCGATACATACATCATAACCATACCTGGACACAATGTAGGTCACGTCTTACACGATTGAACTGAATGTAAATATTACAGTGCACAAAAGTCTTTATATTTTTTTTATGAAATCATGAAAAACTCAGAAATAACAAAGATAAATATTATAAAAAGCTAAATCATTTCATCGTTTTCTTCTTTAGTTGTACTGTGTTCATACTTGAAAAACAATCAAACAAAATCATGACTTCAGCATCGTCAATTGTTCAAAATTTACAAAATGAGACATTATCATTGCTTGATGAATGTTCAGCATATATAATAAAAACAGTAGGAATATTAAATAGGTATACACCAGAAAATCAACATTTACATGGTTATGGAAAAGATTATGGAATGTCTCTACAAAACTACGTTGATGAATTAGAAAAAGAAACAATACGTGCTAAAAGATCAGAATTACGTATGTCAGTTGCTGGTACAATGAAAGCTGGCAAGTGAATAATGTTAAATGCCATTATTGGTAATGATTTATTACCGTCAAGGACTACAGCTATGACAAGGTTACCAACAGAAATTATTTTTAAGCAAGATTTAACAGAACCACAGCTAACATTAGATATTGAATTAGTACATGCGTTTGAAGTGATATGTGGAAAAATAAAATTGAAAGTTACTGAGAATAGTGGCAATATATTAATAGAAAATTTAGATTATCAAGATCATTTGTATGATACAGTACATATCATAGTCCAGGGTACTATGCCAAAAATTGAAAACATAACTCATAATCAAGAGCAAATAGCAAAACTGTTGATATTTATTAATGATGCTATTCGTACATCCAATATGCTCGAGATCGATAACAGTATTATTAAAGATCATGTTCCCCGTATTGACGTACCTATTTCATCCAGAATAAAAAATGATACAACCACAACGGTACAAATTTTTCCATATGAAGATAATCTAATTATTGCTGATACACCTGGTCCAACTGAACAATGTTTATCAAATCATTTAAAAGAAGTTATATCAAAAGAATTGAAAAAAGCAGTATTAGTTATGATTGTATTTGATTTTTCAAATTTAAATTCAAGAGCTAAACATGAGATAACTAATGAAGTCAATAATATACATGATAACATATTGTTTGGTGCTGGTCGTAACACGAATCAAACGGATAACAGTTTATATGCTCTTGTTAACAAAGTTGACCAACATGTTGACGATAAAGATATGTCACACGCACAAAAAAAAAGTGGATTGTAACAAAATTTAAAACTGACGATCAAAAAGTGTATGAAACATTCTCGAAAAATGCAATGGTAGTTCGCTCATTTCTTACAGAATATGAACAAACATTAAATAAACAAGAACAACAGTCAAGAATTACTACACATCAAATACTGGAAGGTGAAATAAAAATTTATAAACAATTTATCAAACATAGTGGACGTAGGATGTCCTAGGTCAGGATTCGAGCAATTACCGAAAGAATTCGCTCACAGGCTGGTTCCAAATCTCCTTCCGTTGGCTCCAAGCACCACTGAACAAGCGCTTTCTGCTACAGCTGTGCTCTAAAAATTTATCATATTATCAACGAGAAACCCCCCGATAACAGTCAAAAACCGACAGACAACTTCGGCAATTCACATTATTAAAGGCTCCAGATAGAACTTTTCATGCTCTATCGATTGCACATCTTACTTTTCACTTTTGACAGAGTCATCAACCAGAAAATCGCTAATTAGTACCTTGATCACATGCCATCAAGGGTAAATATGAGGAAATGCTGTGGCGATTCGTTTCTTCACTGACCCCAATTCTATTATTAACGGCTCCAGAAAGAACTTTTCATGCTCTATCAACTGGACATCTTACCTTTCACTTTTGACGAAGTAATCAACGAGAAAATTGGTAATTAGTACCTTGATTATATGGCATCCAGAGAAATATGAGAAAATGCCGTGGTGATTCGTTTCTTCACTGGCTCAAACTCAACTAGTAACGGCTCCAGATAGGACCTTTCATGCTGTATCGACTGGACAACTTACTCTTCACTTCTGACAGAGTCATCAACGAGAAGATCGCTAATTAGAACCTTGATCATATGGCATCAAGGGTAAATATGAGAAAATGCTGTGGGTCAAACTGTTTTCGCTTTATGCTACTGTTCATTGAATCGAAGAGAATCGTCACCCTGTCTCACTGTCTCGACATTGTTTGTACGCCCTCCAATCGATAGTACATCCACATTTTTAGTCTACCGTTTGATCCCGTTGCCGATTGCATTAAATGGGGATAAGTACATTTACTCAAACCTTCCGCAGTCAATCGGTGTAAACGTAATAGATCAGACATTGATTATGTGGAACGATGAGTCTGATATTAATGAATGCACGTTCTCTATTGTTGTTCAATGTCAAAAAATGCCCGTGTCAATTGAACTGTCGAGCTCAACGTGTTTAGCTTAGATGTTGGATGACGATACATTAACTCCTAGCATATGTCAAGTGATTCGAGCACAAGATATGCAGCAAGATGTTTTACAAATAGTCAATGGCCTATGGCTATTGTACAACATTCGTGAAATACATTATTGTCAAGTTCATTCTACTTCCAACGAATTAGCTGAAACAATACCGATCAGCGAGCCAGCAATTTTACGTACCCTCTGTGGAAAAACAGTAGTATGTATGGACGTTCAATTACCAGCA
Source organism: Didymodactylos carnosus (assembly GCA_905250885.1). Classification (NCBI taxonomy): domain Eukaryota; kingdom Metazoa; phylum Rotifera; class Eurotatoria; order Philodinida; family Philodinidae; genus Didymodactylos; species Didymodactylos carnosus. Next base: position 8,810 of record CAJNOQ010007178.1, read on the forward strand.
GCAACGTGTATTCAACGTCGAATCATCTTTAAACCAAGTCTTTTTACCAACTTCCTGAATCGGCCAACTTCCATTATATCAATTAAAAACATGACGAAAAGATTGCTATCAGCATATAAATTACAAGCGGCACAATCGGCGAAAGAGATCATGACAGAATTTATACCAAATCAGCCAAAAACAAAACGATTCATTCGTGAACTTGGCACATTTATCGTATCTCTCGTACTCTTTCTTTTCTTAAGCATTCTTGTCTACATCATCAAGTGTATAAAACATAATGTAAATAGAGACATAGATAAACTTCAAACACTAATACAGGACATGATCACCTTATAATATATTTTTACCTTATATAACAGTTTTTCTGTAATTAGTTCTGTCTGCTACATATAATAATCCAAGCATATAATAAACGTACGATATACGGTAGACGTAAATGTCACAGGCTGATAATTTTAAGTGTACGAGAAGCTACACTCTTCCTCTGATTCATATGACTTCGTTTTCTGACAAAGAAATATCAGAGAGACAGCAATAATGACGAGAACAATCAAGGACAAACTTATATTGCGTGAAAACTATATAACTCTTTTAATCTACGCGCCGCATTCCTATATGTTACAATCAAAGAAAGCATACAGAACAATCAGTGTATGTTCCTATGGTTGGGAAAGTTTAGTCTCGATTCGTCCATAATTATTCACTCTCATTCTTGATGTCACCTTTGATGTTGTTTGATCTTACAAAGCCAATTAGGCACCGATGGAGACGACACTGGCTCAGCATGTATATATAGTGAAAATTATCACTAGAATTTCACTTATCACTAAAATATCACTCGATTTCATCATGTTTCTTCTTCTCGCTTTCTTCGCTTTAGTCAATTCACAAGCAGTAGCCCTCGGACGGTTCATATAATAAATCGATTTTTCCTATCTAGCAATATAACAGTATCACTGACCTGCTCCAAGCAGAGCAGATTTCAAACACCATTGCCACCTCAACAACAACGATTACCACCCCTACCATCGAACCCAGAACCGCTCAAACACATGGAACCAAACTGAAAGACATTGGTGAATTTATCCAATCCGTTACTGGCTGCCTAGCAGCTCTTGGATCGATCACGGGTACGGTTGTATGTTGATGTGGAATAAGATGTTATCGCAACGGAGGGGAGTGTAAGGTAAGACATTAATGCCTCCTACCATTATGCATTTAACCTAACTGCTGCTCTTGTTTACAGCGTTTGATGGTACCCGAAGACGTTAAATGAATATCGTAGTCGACGTGATGCAGCGCGAAGTGAGTATAAAACTATTTTTCCTATCAAACAAAACATGATTTTTTTCTTTTCTTAAAGAAAGAGAAATCGCCCTCAACCGTCTCTCCACATCAAACCCTACCACTGACTACTCAACAGCCTGATCATTTTATTACTTGATTTTCCATTTTCATTTTTCCTACTGATTGCTTTTTTACTTCGATATAAATAAACTTCCAAATACGATTAATGATCAAACTACTAATTAGCTATTTTCTCGTTGATTACTTTGTCAAAAGTAAAACGTAAGATGTGCAATCGATAGAGCATGGAAAGTTCTATCTGGAGCCATCGGTAATACAGTTGGAAGCAGTGTAGAAACGAATCGCGACAGGTTTTCCCGGAATTGCCGAAGTTGGCTGTCGGTTTTTGACTGTAATCGCGGAGCTTCTCTTTGATAGTATGATAAATTTTTGGAGCGACAGATGGAACAGAAAGCGCTTGTTTAGTGGTGCTTGGAGCCAACGGAAGCAGAGTTGGAACCACGAATCCTTTCAGGAGTCGCCCACAGGCAGAATATACGTACGAATCATATACGTTCCTTGATGAGGACTTTGACAAAATTGCTAGTCAGAACAGTTATCCAAATAAATTCGCAGATAAAATAATTTGTGAAAAATTGAATCAGTATTATACACCAAAAGTACAGGAGCCTACGGTATTAAGTGAACGCGTGGTCTTGAAAGTCCCATTTTATGGACAAACAAGCATAGTCTACGGGAAACGCATATCAACAGCAGTTCAAAATAATTTTCCTCTTAAAGAAGTAAAGGTAGTGTACGAGACTGAAAAGTTAGGAAAATACTTCAGTACAAAAAACAAAGTACCTGGTCCACTCGAATCGGGGATTGTCTATAAAGCCACCTGACCAGTATGTCATGAATTTTATATTGGAAAACATACGGACATTTTTGTAAAAGGACAGAAGAACATTTAATTGATCAAACAAAACTGATCGAAATCTCTGAACCTACACTAGTAACACCATCTCTTAAGACAACAAAATATAATACCTTCTTACTAACGAGAGAACCGCCCCAGGTGCCCCGCTCCGATTTCGTTCGTTCATGCATCATTCGATAGGGAGTCTCGAGTAGATAAAAAGCCTAAAGGGTATCGGCTGACGACTCTTTAAGACCCGGTTTTCTGGAAAACCAGTTTTTTAGAAACTCTAGCAGAATAACCAAAACCTTTGTTAATGGGACATGGTTGTAGCCCGCAAAATTCTCATAAAAATGAGACATCTCCCAGCTCTACATGACCTTTCTTTGCAAAGTTATAGAATTTACAAGAAAAGCCCTAAATTAATTTCTTCTGATTTCTGCAGCTTTCAGTTGACACTGAACATTCAGGGCTTCTCTTGTAAATTCTATAACTTTGCAAAGAAAGGTCATGTAGAGCTGGAAGATGTCTCATTTTTATGAGAATTTCGCGGGCTACAAGCATGTCTCATTAACAAAGGTTTTGGTTATTCTGTTAGAGTTTCTTAAAAACTGGTTTTCCAGACAACCGGATCTTAAAGAGTCGTCAGCCGATATCCTTTTAGGCTTTTTATCAGCTCGATGTGCTCTATAAAACGAGGTATGAATGAAGGAAATCGGAGTTGAGCACCTGGGGCGGTTCCCTCGTAAATGCAAAAATGTCCAAAATGAAAAATTCTATGGGTAACACTAGTAGCTTTTCACAACGAGTAACAGTGCCACGCTGTGTTATCCGATCACAAAGTTTAGGCTGTCTACCTAAACTTCGAACAACTACAACCTTTGAACAAAGTATAATTGAAGAAACTGTTGAGCAACTTTGCTGTATAAAAAATAACTCAGTTTATGTTGCAAAATCGCCTATCAGAAAACATTACTCTAATACTGGACATACAATTACAGATAATAACTTTGAAATTGTGTTACGAGAAAAACAAACGTATAAATTGCTGGTTAAGGAATCGTTTATTCGGGATAGTTTACCCCTGCTTAATGGTACGGATCGTTCAGTACCACAGTACGTGTATTCTGAAGGGGTAAAATCAAGTTTGTGGGATAAAATAATTCCTAGGAAAGATGCTGGTAGTTAGTATAGTATAATCCTCATCCCCTTATCAGCATCTATACAATCTACTTCATCGTCTCTTATCTATTCCTTTCGGTTAAGAAAGACAAAAAAATAGAATTTACATTTAATCGAATTTCTCCATTTAGTCTTCTATGATAGTGTGTGCCTGAATTAAAAAAGGAAAAGATACTAGATATGTATAATCAGTTATATTTGTTTTCATTTTTATGTAACATTCTGTACAAAGAGAAATTTGAAAGATTCAGTCCCGATTCGTCGACAAATTAATAAAAAATAATTGAAGTTCCCGACTCGTCGACACTTTTTTTTTCCCGACTCGTCGACAAATTCATATATATGCAATAAAACATAATTCCTAGTTGTAAGTATTTATTTCTAATCAAGAGCAGAAATTAATCAACCAGCTTTAT
>CAJNOQ010007179.1:0-12616 GCA_905250885.1 Didymodactylos carnosus
AACTCTCAAGATGTCGCTAAAAGTAGTATAACACAGTACTGTTTTGTACCCGTTTTTCTCTGCGAAGGAGTGAACATCACAATAGACATTTATACACCATTCGATAGCCCTTTTCAAGGGCTACATTTTAGACTATTTGTTTTTGAAAAAGCAGCAACTTCGATTTTTCACCTAATGTCCCCCTAGATGCCCACTGTGCGGTCTGAAGTGCGTCGAATAGATGATGTTCTTAATACATTGGGTACAATAGATGTTATATCTGAATATCGGGTTAATTGCTCTGCAAAGCAAGGTGGAAATTTGATGCATTTGATGTTGATAAGTTATGATCACGATATCGTACTAGACTATGGTGAGTTAGCTTTTATATATATTTCTTCATTTGCCTTAGAGATTGGATCGTTATTGTATTTTCGATTAGAGATTATTTAATATTTTGCTTTGTATTTTCACAGCTAAAAGTCACTTGTCGCCATCTAACTTTGTATTTTCTTACTATATTTAGAACGTTTGGCTGATATCATTCTGTATACAGACCCTTGTGGCTCAGGTAAGAAGAACTTCAGGAAAATATATAATTCCAACATTTTCCAACAAGATGACGTACAATTAAACAATAGAGAGCTGCTTAGGCTCATATTATATTGTACTATCTTAATTCAAATAGAGCATATTTTGTTTATCTTTGAATAAGATAGTGATAAAAATGTCTAAACGAAAGGGTCTAATGACGTCAAAAAAATGTTAATACACTCTAGTTGCTAGAATCTTGGCTTCTTTCTGATAAGTTAAGTCTTCCGGATATATAAACTGACGAAAAACAAACATTCGACTCTGACGATACTTGAAATTTCACATATAGTTACATTTGTACATTATATTTTACATCTAACGTCTGTTATAGGGATTTCAAATGCGATAGGCACCACAGTAGCTTCAAACATTACAAGCAGTGCCAATAGTACGAGTAGCTTATCTTATGTTGGAAGAAGAAGTTGGAAGAGAAGAATTGCAAAACTGTTATACTTTATTGTTTCATGATGAGACGTGTATTTTATTCTACGAAGACATTAATTGTCTATTGCAGTATAGACGAACTGCTTAACGGCATACGCTAGTTAGGATAAAGTGATACATCTGCAAACAGTAATACTTAATAATAGTTGTTGATGCTTTTTATCGAAAGAAACATGAATAATCAAGTATACTTGACAAAAATACTATTGTAGTTTATAGTATGTGGTTCTGCAGTACGTGTTCACATCTGCGCCACCCCCGTACTTCATCTGATGCACCTTAACGAAACACAGTGGACTAGACCTTATCCAGAACCTCTGCATAGTCGAGGAACACAATGAGACTTAAATTACTGCAATCTTCACCTACAAGGCCAACCAAGGTTTACCGTTAAGTCGCCGTGTAAAAAGCGTAATATTGTTGTAATCTGTCTTATGATTGAAAAAAAGTGCATCAATCAATCAATGTAGTAACAAAGAAGACTAACACTAAAATGCACGTAAAGAAAAGAAAAAAAAGTTTAAACTTATATGAAGAGAAAAAAACATAACGGTCTAAGTTTTTGTTATTTTTGTTTTCTGAATGGAATTGCTTGATGAATGAACCCTCCTCAGAGTCACTGCACGAGAGCCACGTGAACATATGCTCAATGATCATCTCAAACTTTTTTGAACCCAATTCCATTGCGTAGAGCATAATATATAACGTTTGCACGATGTTTAATTAAATCTGTTAATGAATAATAATTATACTATCGTATAATTATTATTCTTTTTTCATCTGATAAAGTCTGTTGGATACGATACGTGTATATAATAAGAATAAAAGAGAGGTAAGTTGTACTTTGTTATTTAAATGCAAACAAAGTATATCATAAAATGCATTTTAACATAATTATGATAGAGCAGATTGATAATGATTGATCGGATTATCCACGCACACATTCCTTATGCCTTTCCAGTTTCTAAAAAATTGATTAAACAGAAAAATATTTGTATTAAAATATTGTGCTTTGATGTTTTATGAGTGTTTACGCCATCCCACTTGAACAGTCTTGATTATTTCATTTCTCGTCAAAAACAACCTCAAAAAACGAAACAGCGAATCAGATCTCGTTTATACCTCATAACTATAACTCTTTTTCCAACTCTAAACATGAGGGTGTGGCAAGTACAGTTATAATCTCGATAAAACTTTCAGGAAATCAAGATAAACATCTCCTAATTTTAGTTAGAATATAAAACTTTTCAAACAATCATGTTTTCCTGTCGGGCGTTACGGAGCCAGGAATGACCCAAAATCATGCCTCAACAAAATTCCTAAGTCTAGCAGATACAGATCTCTAATTGGTTTTAAATAAAAGTATACATCATAATCTACCACTTGTTCAACCAAACTTTTTAATTTCACGGGTTTCACACGGCAAAATCTTTTGCGATGTTTTTATGTATAAAATGTTCTATGTGAAACTCCCAATCGTCCGATAAAAAAGCCAATTGAATTGTGATTTTCTCTGCTATAGAATAATTAAGAAGCGCTCTAGAAAAATTGAAACCTTACTTATGCTTCACTAGTATCTTTTTGCAGTTCCAGAACAGAAGAAGCGCTTAAGTGCATCAGAGCCTTCTACTGTCATACTAATATAAGCATGGACAATGTGAAATAATCCTACCAGCATTGATCGAAAGTCTTACGAATCTGATTATCAAGCTGCTACACAAGCGCTCTTGGAATACTCGATATCGAAAGATACAATGTTTTATGAGTTAGTCTTACGACTTACAGGTTTAAAAATATCACTGCAAGACGAGAAAGTATTAATCTCCATTTGATCTTTCTTTTCTTGCAATAGGTAAACTATGTATTTTTTGCTCTCTTTCATGATGAGAAAGTTGGGATTCATTTAAGGCATATTGTAGCACGTAAGTAGGAATCACAAAGGACAGAGAATACTACTGGGATATAATGCTGTGTTACCAAATATTAGACTAAACCTGATTCCTATGTGTATGTGCGAGCATGACTAAACACTTCGCTCTGTTTAACGATATATTTGAATGAATAGCATGAATAAAAACACAATCATATATACATAAAAGAGAATCTACTAACAACGAGAGAGAGTGACTAAAAATGGAAAGAAGACCAACCACTGACAGACAGTGATAACAAGTGTCTAGCGTTAGTGGCGAAATCGAGAGAGACAGAGAGAGCCGCTAACAGTCCTCCTCCCTAAATGAAATGTCGAGATATCGATCTCTGGAGAATAAGTGGCGATCAATTCGTGAATCGGCGTGTTCGTAATAATGTTGATTACTGAATCCAATGTATACGTGACCATATTTGACCCGAATAGTTGCTTGATGGAGATGCATGTTTTTTATTGTGCGAATAATATCATCGTAGGAAAAACGAAAATCAACGTGTAATTTAATTGTGAATTGATAACGCTTCAATTTGCGTTCGGGTTTTCTGAGTTGTCGTCGTCGTTGGTTGTGTCGTAGTTTTGCGCCGGATGAGCGTTGACGAATCTTTCTCGTTTGTATGCCAATTGTTCTTGTTTCATGAGGAGACGGTGATGAGGACGTTGGATGAGGTGATGTTGAATCTAAAAGTAAAGCAGAGGCAGAAGGCACTATGACAGATGCCGATACATGATTACTTGTAGTCACTGTTGTCGTTCTTTGAGAAATTATTTGAAACAACTGGGTGACAGCAAGACAGTCGTTCGCCGCATATTCAGATAATTGTCGACGATATTGACATCGATGATATGATAAACGATCATCGAGGCCGCAGCCAAAATCACCGATTGTACATGATTTATCTAAAAAACGATCTAATGCAACGGCTACGGCTCTCGCTGCAACGACCAAATTTGTGATGGATCTTTATATGGTCGATGATCACATGTACATTCATTATGATCGTCGTTCATATCGAATGATGTTGACAGTATTCGATCTTCGAATCCTAAATTGTCTTTAGGTGGCAATGGGAATAATCCGTAATTAATGAATTCTGATAATTCTTGAGGACCATTGCCCCATGCTAGAAAATCGTTACTGTCATCGAAGATGGTCGATAATAGGGTTTGAATTCTGTTGAATAAGATCGACGATGGTAGTGGTAAGTGGAAAAATTCGACGATAATAACGGTTCGTGGTGTTGATTTATCGACAAACTCGATTTGAATGAGGGCCGGTTCGTTCGTTCCTCGGTGTCAATGGTGTAGCGTGACGTACGATTCGCTTTTTCGATAAGTGAATCGATCAACGAGATGGAATTTTCTTTGTTAATATGGTGGATGATTGCCGTCTTCGCTTCATCGAATGGTGGATATTGATTTTGAAATGTTTGATTTCGAAGATGTTTCTTGTCACGTTTTTTCCGATTCTTCGCCTGTTTACTAGTTGTTTCCGCCGGTCGAATATGGTTTGAAGACATTAATCTGGAAGGAAGTAAACAATATCAAGAATTAGTGTATGCTAGGCAAGTAAAACATCATCACAGGTAGCAACCCACTGAAAGCAGGTGCCGCCTATTAGGTGACATTTAAATGTCGTTGGACAATAACTATTAAACAATAACGATATTCGCGACACAGGTACAGCCTACAGAATGCAAGCTCAATCTAATGAAACCGAATGACAAGATGTTGTGTTGTCTAGTGATCACTGATGTTACTATGCAAAAAGTACTTAAGAAAAACAAAAGAAGCTATTCGTGCCACCAGTGTCACACAAACTCCAGCAGCCCCTCGGTCAGTAGGAAGGCGATATGTAGGGTATCTCGCATATAGTGGGTATTTAGGATAATTAGCGTACTTAGGATATTTAGGATGTTGCGAATACCGAGAATATATGCGGTATTTCGGAGATTTACGAAAGATAGGATATTTAGCACATTTAGGGTATAGAGGATATTTAAGATAATTACAGTATTCAAGATATAGTGGGTAATTTAGTATATTCAGCGTATTTAGGATATAGTGGGTATTTAGAATATTGAAGGTATTTGGGATATAGTGCCACTGTATCCCAAATACCTTCAATATCCTAAACGCCCACTATAATAGTGGGTATTTAGGATATCGATGGTATTTGCGATAGTTAGGGCATTTAGGATATAGTGGGTAATTGAGATATTGAGGGTTTTTAGGATGTTGCGAATACCGAGAATATTTGCGATATTTTGAATATTTGGGATAATTAGGATATTCAGGATATAGTGCGTATTTAGAATATTCAGTGTATTTAGGATATAGCGGGTGTTTAGGGTGTTTATGATATTGAGGCTGTTTGGGATATTTAGGATATTAAGCTTATTCGGGACACCTAGGACATGTAGGATTTTTAGGATAGTTAAGGGATTTAGGGTACAGTGGGTATTTAGGATATACAGGATGTTGAGGATATTTAGGATATTTAGGATGTTGCGAATACCGAGAATATTTGCGAGATTTGGGGATTTACCATGATTAGGATAGGCAGGATATTTTAGATATGGTGGGTATTTCGGATATAAAGGATTTTTAGGGTACTTAGGACGTGTATGATATTATGATATTGGGGGTATTTAAGATATTCAGGATGTGGCGAATACTTGGGATATTGAGGATATTTAAGAAGCTACGAATTCCGAGAATATTTACGATATTTTGGATATTTAAGATAATTAGGATATTAACGATACTTACCATATTTAGGATATTTAGGGTTTTCAGGATGTTTAGGATACTTGGGATATTTAGTATATTTAGGACATTCAGGATATTCAGGATCTTTACGATATTTTGGATATTTAAGGTAATTAGGATATCCATGTTATTTAGGATATTCAGAATAATTAGGATATTTAAAATAATAGGACGTTCAGGGTATTTAGGATGTTTATTATAATTAGGATAATCAGGATATTTATTACGTGTAGGATATTTAGTATATTTGGGGTGTTCAGGATATTTACTATATTTACTATTTAGGATATTTAGGATTTTTGAGATGTTCAGGATACTTAGGGTATGTTGGATATTTAGGGTGTTTAGGAGGTATAGGATATATAGGAAATTAACGTTGTTTGGTATACCTGGAGTATTTAGGGCAGTTAGGATATTTTGATATTTAGGATTTTTAGGATATTTAGGGTATCTGGGATAATCAGGATAATTAGGCGAATAAGGATATTTCGAATATGTAGGATATTTAGGATTGTTGGGATATTTAGGCTAAGTAGGATATTAACGATATTTAGAATACGTAGAGGATTAAGTGCATTGAGGGTATTTGGGATATTTAGAATATTTAGGATATTTAGGGTATTTATTGTAGGTAAGCTGTTAACCATATCTAGAATACTCAGGATATCGAGGTTATTTGTGATGTTTGGAATATTTAGGATATTTTGGATGTTTAAGATATTTGGGATAAGTTGAAAGTTGAGAATATGTAGGATATGTTTCTATTTTAGAGTTTGTAACATCCTAAATATCCTGAATATCCTAAGTATCCTAAATATCGTTAATATCTTAATTATCCCAAGTATTCGAAACATGCTGTATATCCTAAATATTGTAAATATCGTTAATATCCTAATTGTTCTAAATACGCTAAGTACCCTAAATATCATAAATATCCTAAATGTCCTGAACATCCCAGTTATCTTGAATATCCTAAATATCGTATCTTGGGCTTAAGTTGTAAAACTTACATCAAATATAAGGTGTCTGATCAATTAATAATAAATGGACCAGGAGGAGAGACTTAAAATAATTTGAATTTGGATAGCTAGTTTTGTGATTTAGTGTGGATTGATACTCTGAAAATTACTTTGAAATTGTGTCTCTTCCGCGCTGTCCTGGACTCATTGCACAAAAAGAGCTAAAAAACTCTGATGCAGCCAGTTTCGGTCTCTGTCGTAAAGGCCTCATCCAGTGGATTTGGAAAGAGAAGATCTCAGTTATAACCCAAACATGATGGCAGAGATCTACACGGCATGCAAAAAATCTTTTTGAAATTTTTAGTAAGGTTAAATACATATATTCAGCTGCTAAAGGTCAAATATAGTGGTATATCGCTGTATTTTAAATTTTTGCTCATGTTTCCACACTTTGTTTTTGATTTTGAGGTCGTATTCAGAATCAGCCTGAAAATTTGAGTCTACTCATGTACCTCACTCATGAGATCAAGTCTTTCTTAGTCTACAGTATTAGGTCGAAGTGTTGAAAAAAACGCTCTTTTTCGTCGTTTTTTCTATTTTTGACCTAAAAAACACAAAACATGGTTATATGGCTTTATTTTGACATCTTTTGGATAAAAAAATCAAAAAAAAACCGACTTTTCGATACTACTCCTTTGGCTGACGATTATCAGTAGGAGTGGCACTTTCTCTTTCTCTTCCAAAAAGGAGAAGTAAAAATTGACTTTTGTTTTTTTGGAAACGGAAAGTTTTTTACTTTCCGGCTTTCCTTTCCTGAAAAAAAAGAAAGAAAAGTACGATATAACTTTCTTTTGTGTTTTTCTCGATAAAGAAAACACATTGTTGCAAAACCAAGCCGATATTCGTGCTCGGCGTCGAAAACTGGATCAAGTGATGTATTTAGCGAAAAAAAAAGTTTTTCGACAAGTTTTTGCAAAACCCATCACTTGATTCTGTTTTCGACGCCGAGCACGAATATCGGCTTGGTTTTGCAATAATGTGGTTTCTTTATCGAGAAAAATACAAAAGAAAGTTATATCGTACTTTTCTTTCTTTTTTTTCAGGAAAGGAAAGCCGGAAAGTAAAAAACTTTCCTTTTCCAAAAAAAGAAAAAGTCAATTTTTACTTTTCTTTTTTTTGGGAAAGAAAGTGCCACCCCTAATTCTCAGCTACCTACTGAAAAGAATAATCGAAATTCATGCAGGATCCCGCGGGTTATCGGTATTAAAATATCTGGCGATGTTTCTTACCTTTACGCAGGATTTTTATACTGCCAGCCCTGATAGAACCCTGCATAGCTTATGTAGCGTCAACCTGGAAAAAATTCTGCGTAAACGTAAGAAACATCACAAGACTTTTTGACTTATTCAATCCACAAGTGTTTTCCTACGAGATCTGGCAGAATTTTGTTGGTTGAAAGAAAAAGGATTTTGTTCTTCATGTCTATCCTGCGGTATCCAGCAATCTTTTTCTCACCAATATCTGTCAGGATGACCGTGAAGTTGTCTGTATTTTATTTTTTTTGGAAAGTTAAGTACTTTTTTCTTATAAAGTTATAAAAAAATTTCTCGTGTTCAATAAACTTCTAGAAAACGTATACCTTAATATTTTGACTTTAACACGCATTTTCATGTGTACAAAACCAAACTATTAATAGATAGCTAAAAAGATCTTTTTTATATCAGGAATATTCTATTTTTTTCCATCAATAAGACATTAAAGTCATTAGAATGATCACGCTACTGTGAAAAAAAAATGTATAGCAAAGCAGAGATATCACACTATTTTAAATTTCTTCAGCTTTGAATGGTATCTTCTCGTTTCGTCCCGTTAATTTTCTAGCATTCTGTTCATTTTTTTCTATCAACGGTGTACTAATTAATATTAATATAAGTCATTAAGATAACGTAAGAAACTGATACATGGCTGATATATTCATACATTGATACGTATCAATATGGACTAGTTCGTTTTTCTAAACCTGGATCAATAGCTATTTAATTTTAACGAAGTCATTTTGTCTACTCAATGATAGAATTTAACTGTTTAATGGAAAAGCTTTTGCAAAGAAACAATACTCATGATTGAAACAATGACAAGGATCTGATGAAACGAGAGGCTGAAAGTTTACAACAACTGTGATAATAAATTGAAGGAGTATTTTACACGATATGAAAATGGTACTTTGTCTGAAACTGAACTTGCAATGTGTTGATACTTTAAAATTACCTGTTTCATTGTAACTTGTAAATAAAATAATAAATGTAACTATATTTATTTGCAAATAACTGATGACCAGTGTGGTCCTTTCAGTACCTTAGTATATAACAAAGAAGGAGAAAAAAAGAGATGAAGAACAATAGAAAAGAATACATTACACAGCCCAAAATAACAGAAAGAATGACAGTAGAGTTCTAGAACAAACAAATACAATAAACAGATCGTACGTGATATATAGCATGCAATACCACTTAGCAGTACTCAGATAGTGACTAGAGAGACGAGGGTAGTAAGAAAGCTGGTAGTAGAGATCCATCGTTCCTCCCTTAGAAAGTTTCTGGAAAAGCTTGTAGCAGTTGAATGTCGTTTATATCCAAATTTGGAATCGAGCAATTGGAGGAATTGTCTGCACACCATTGAACGCACCTTTCGAGGACAGTAGTATGCTCCACAAACCTTTTAGATTTTCTCAGACTTCTGATTGAATTTTCCTCATCTATCCAACCCCTTCGAAATTCATTAAGATTTGCTTGTTCAAATAAAAGATCGCCGTCGGTAGATTCGGCCAGAGCAGCCCGATATTTCTCCCAATAGCGATGACATCGATCCTCCAGGGATATCTCATTGAGAACAAACGCAAAGAAAGAATCCGATCATTGCAATTTACGAGTAACACGCCTCAAGCAAGTATAATAAAAGTGTGGCAAGTCCGCTCGTTGTTTTTCGGTAAAAAGAGGGTATAGGGCAAAGAGCCACGTAAAGATGGGAAGTACGTAGCAAGAAAACAAAACTCTTCTTAAGTCGGCAGAAGTAAATCCGGAAATACGGCACGAATTAACCATTGCTACGCGCTGTCGAATATTAGTCATGCATTTTTTAATCATAGTTCCCCATCCTAGTTTCGAAGTTATCCAGTATCCCAAATACTTAAATCCCTTAACCCAATTAATTTTGTGCTCGCCAGAAAAAATATCGAATCTTGGAGGTCCTAAGGCTCGAGCAGACCAAAGAGCTTCTGTTTTTTGATAATTAATCGGCTGCACTGTGAGGGTTGCGTATGCTTCTAGCCTTTCAAAAAATAATTTAAGCCGTTTTTCTAGATCAAGACACTGTTCAGTATATCGAACCTCTATTCGACCTGCCATGACTGCCGCTAGGTCGTCGGCAAAGAAAAAAGAAAGACAATAACTCACGAAGTCCCCCATATCAGCATGATAAGTTATAAATAGGGTGGGGGTAAAGACTGAGCCCTGGGGTCCGCCTCTTTTGATTGTAAACCAGTGGGACCGTTTGCCTTGAATCTCTACAAATGCCTTCCTATTCTCAAGCCAACCTTTGATCCATTTTAAATAGGATTTTGGGATACCCATCCTCCTTAACTTTCCTAGACAGCCATCGAACCACAACTGGTCAAAAGCGGATTTAAAGTCTACAAAAACTGTTGCAACTGGGGAACTATTAGCCATATATGACGAAACCTGCTCCAAAAACAGAAGCACTCTGGTCTGGAGGCGATATCCCTCTCTGAATCCCGATTGAGTATCCGGTAAGATCCCCCTAACTTTTAAAATTTCGCGGAAGCGTGTTACAAACAGTTTTTCATTTATTTTCAAAAAAATGTCGAGTAGAGAAATAGGTCGAGTTAGAGCGGGAGCACAAATTGAATCTTTTTTTGCGAGGATAATCATTCTTACGTCTTTCCACAAAGATGGAAACACTGCAGAGGATAATGAGAGATTAAAAATTTGGAGTACAAGAAGCCAGTGAGTAAGAGGCACAAAATTTAACATGAAACTAGATAAGCCATGTACATCGCAGGAAAGCTTTTTCTTGCAAGAGTTAATAACTTCCAAAATCTCATGAACATCGGTGGACGTGATGTTTTCTTCATAGTTTTCCCAATCTTCCCATGGTGCGTCCACATATGAATGGGGACGTACTACCATAGGTTCCTGAAATAAGTTTTCATAGTGGTCTGCGGCTATCTCCACCATTTTTTCAGGGTCTTTTTCAAATTCGCCCGAAGGAAGTGAAGAGAAGAAGTAGATGGTTTAAAAAATCGTTTAGTTTTTGACCAAAACGATACCGAAATCGGAGCAGACGAATGACAAGCCAGTACGTACGCTTTCAGCTGACCCGAGAGAAATGTTGTTAATTCATTTTTTGCTTGTCTTCTTAATAAACTAACATGTTTTTTCAAAATTAAATCACCTGATTTTTTCTGTTTGAATGAGAGAGCTCTAATATAAGATAGCCGAGAACGAAGTTGTCCTGGTATAGCAACACGATACTTGTCTAGTGGGAAGTATGTGGTACAATGAGCGCATAATAAAAAAAGAAATCGGACATAGTCACCATAGGTTGTATCGATTCGCTTTATATCCCATCGTTTTTCCCAAAAAGTGTAAACGTATGACAAGAATAGAGAAAATACTTTCCAGTGTATATTACGGCCATGAGATTGCTCCTTTGATTTTGCAGATACAATAGAAAGTATTGGTTTGTGGTCACTAGAAGTTCCTCCTTCATACGTCTGCATACAAAGAGATGTTCCCGAACAAAAAGCGTAATCGATAATCCTATCGGAGCGAAGTGAGGTGGGAAGATGGGGTAAATATGGAGCTAAAGAGCAGCTATCTGCCCACTCTAGAATTTTTTCGGCGCTTGCGCCATCGGATTCTAGATCAATGTTAAAATCCCCGAAAATAGCACATTTTTTGGTAGTGAAACGTGAAAGATCGTCCCATGACCATGATTTGCTCTCCGGCGCATAAACTCCTAAAATTCTGAACACCTCATCTAGCTCAACCTCAACTACACAAACATTTGCAAGTTGGCAATCAACACGCTTAGCTCTCAGCTCATTTCTAGCTAACATAACAACACCTCCATTGCCGTTTTCTCCTTTTTGAAAAAATATTTTGAATTTGAAAAATATTTTGGCGAGGAACGACAGATCAACTACTCCGACCTCTAACAAGATCATTACATCAAATTTCATATGATTAGCGAGAAGTAGAACCTCATTCCATCGGGCAGTAAGGCCTCTGACATTAAACGATAGAATGTGCAAAGAAAAAACGGAGGAAGAGAGATCTGGTCTAACATACCTCTGCTAATTCGAAAAACAGAAAGAAAGTGTGAGACAACTTTCCCACTCCTCAAGAATTTTACAAAATAACAAAATGAGACAAAGAGGCCTGAGCTTGTAACAAACAAAATTCTCGCTCAATCATCCTGGTTTTGGAGATGCATGAGAAAAAAGGGGGCGCACAAGGAGACAGAGTCATTGAAAATTTTTACACTGAGTACAGTTTTTCAGTTGAGCACGCATACGGTCCATTTTTGCACGAAAATCCGCATCCAACACTCTACCACCACTATCCCTGTTTAATGAGGCTGTAAATTTCGTAACTTCATCCAATATCGGCAACACTAGTTTCATAAACATGTTTTCATGTCGAGTAGAGATTATATGTTGCTGTCTGACATTGGTTTCGGTTGTTGCTTTATTCATTTCGAGTGCTTGAATTCTTTTATCGAATTGTATGTCCGATTCAATCTTGTCAGCCATAACTTCTCAAATTGTTCAGTTTTGCGTGCCAATATTTCGATATTGTCATTCAGTTTATTCATACACTTATTAATGACATCTAATTTTAACAAAATCGAATTAGTGGTC
>CAJNOQ010007180.1:0-12616 GCA_905250885.1 Didymodactylos carnosus
GGCTGCATTCTAGCAAAGAGTTTTACATTTCAGAGTGGTGTCCTAACATATATGTTTTTGCTGTATTCATTTAACAGGTGCACGTTAACCGCAACCGATACTCTACTGTAAATGCATTTAGCTGCTGACTTAAAGGCTTTATTCTAACTATTTTAGATGATCAAGACGATAGTTCAGATAAATGAACAAACATCACACACAATCATTCGAATACCGTTCCGGAACTTCGATTTCACATGATCGAAACTAAGATTTCATAATTCACGATTGGAGTACATACGTTTAAAATCTCAAATTCAGAAATTTAATATTCACATTTAATCAGAAGAAAATCTGATGGTTCATATGGTATGTTTATTAAAAAGAACAAACAAAGTGCCTAGCAGAGATGGACATAGGAAAGATTGAAACAAAAAAATGTTTTTCTTCTGCCTTGCAAAAGGTCAGAATAGGTTAAGAGTTGTTTATTTTGCAAGTGTAAACAGTAAGTTTCCGACTACAAAAATAGTGTTTAAGGGATTTTGAATAGCTAATTAAATCTAGAACCAAATGCTGATGGCAGTCTCAGTTAGTAGTCAGATATGTCTTCGACAGATATACATTAAAATGAATATGGTAAGAAGAGAAAAAAGAGAGAACGTAAAATTAGCATCGAAAAAGTTCTATCTGTATTTCTAATGCTTGTACTTTTGTTGTATCAAAGCAAAAACTAACTTACTAGCTATACATCATTGTTTCTCATAAGGATATTTATCTACTATTTACTGCTAATCTTAATAGTACATCAAATTTTTCTATGTCTAATCTTCAGTAACTCGACTTTATCTCCTTTTAAATCTTATATTCTTGAGTAATTAAAACATTTATTATTTTGATACCATTCGTATTTTGTTTATAGTCTTTACAAGTGATCACTCACATGTTACTAGCTATACTATACATAAATGTCGACCATATTTAACGTCCACACGACTGTGTACGACGGGTACTTTTACTAGCAACTGCTAGTGATAAAGCACGAGGAACGGTTCACCAGTTCTGGTTTCGCGAACGGGAACTACAGTTCTTTTTGAACGGGAAACTGCTCAGTGTCCTTTTGTGATTTGTTGATATATTATGTATTTCATTTGGCAAATATAAGATTTTGAAAGAGTGAGCGTTGGAATGAGATATGCTCAAAGAGACTCTCAGATTACGTGGTAAACTTTGCTGTTTGAATTTAGTTCGTTACTTCTTAAGATCTTGATATACTGCTTGCAATACCAGCTACAAGTGTAGCTAGCGAAAGTACATTTTCGCAACCTAATAATTTTACAAGGAAAAATCGACTATCACTAACTCTAGTAACAACAACAATGTCTATGTTTTTGAAAGACAAAGTATATGAATGTTGGTAGTTTTTATTATTTTGATTGTGAGCATTTCTGTGAAATTTTTCTCAGAAACACGCACGTAAAGTAACGACATCAAATAAACTGTCGTATTCATATTGAACCGTAAAATGCACTAACATGCTAAAGGTGATTGAACGATAGTAGATTAGAAAAAGAAGCGCAAATATTTCATACGCTTTCCAGTTCAAAATCTTATGTTTGCGAAATGAAATACACAATATATCAACAAATCACAAAAGGACACTGAGCAGTTTCCCGTTCAAAAAGAACTGTAGTTCCCGTTCGCGAAACCAGAACTGGTGAACCGTTCCTCGTTTTTAGAAACGTCAACTGCTGAACCATTCCTAGTTCAGAACGGAAACTGAAAAGCAGTTCCCGTTCAAAGAACCAGAACCGCCTACTACCACAGGCCTACTTCCGACATTTCATATGCTGTACTTCTCCAACTACGCATTTTCCCATTGGACTAAATTATGCAAAAGAAAACTAAGAGTTATGATGAAGACCGTACACTTATCTTTAAGTGTACAGGCCAGTTTCCTTTTGCACAATTTAGTGCAATGGGAAAATACGAGTACAGTGTATGAAAGGTCGGAAGATCGAATCCAGGAGAAGAACACCTAAAAATTATATTTTCAAATGGCACTAGCACATTGATATGCCGCATTATGAAAACCTTTTTTCTTTTTGAACTTGACTAAAATAAAATATGTTTAGGGCAGTGTGATAATTCTACAGAGTATGTTTTTATCTTATGACATTTTCCTTACCTGAACGGAATAATATGCAAACATATTACCATGTGTTCATCTCTAGTAGTTAATGGAATATATCAATTAGATGGCCCAACCAAAATGAAAAAAGCTTTTCTTATGTCTTTAAATACTAGGTCACATTCGCGATCAATTACGCAGGACATTAGGCTACTAATTGGACTTTTGCAGATTATATAAAATTGCCAAATTATTTTTTGTTTTATAACAGAGTAGAGTAAGATTAAAAAGTCAATAAACAGTTGCTTTATGACTTCTATAATGCTTGTAATAGATTTATCGTAGTTGTCGAGAAAACAAATCAAAATGAAAGATATCTTTTGTATTCACTATAGATTCAATACTAATTTTTAGATTTTTTTCCAATACCTAATTTATAGAGAATAAGGCATGAATCAAAAATCAACAGAAATGAATATTGTTTTTTATTTACAAAATTTCTCTTCCCATTCAATTATTTTAATGATATAAATATGTATATTCTAATTATTATTTCAATGGTTATTGATCCCAACACAATACGAATAGTTGATTCATTAGTAAATACACTTTTTTAAAATGATGCACCGTATCCTTGGACAGATACATATCTCGCATCCTTCTTTGTTTCCTCTATATCCTCGGCTTCAGAAACGTATAATTCCTCTTAAATAGTATGACTAGCTAATAGAAAATTTTCCATATTGCTTAGTTTTCATACTGAAAAAACAATCGTAATAATATTATGCTTTAATTGACGCACTTCGAAAATAATAGAAAGGTTGTTATAGAAACGTAGTGTTTTTTTAACCCTCCTAGCTAAATTAGAGCACTATGTGCAAACTTTTGCGCTGCTTTTTATGAATGCATTTTGCGCAGGTTTTTGCTTTGCTTTATTGAATTCATACGAAATTTTTGTCGGCCCATGTGTTTTACAAAAATTTTTTCGTAAAAAACACGAAAAAAACATGATACTAATATAGCTAAAGTGACATCGAGACTCTTCCAACGTTTTTCTCATATCTGCTCAAAGATCAGTCATACAGGTTAACATTTAGGATTTAAAAGCTTTTTGACATGCTCTTTTATTTGCAATCATAAGAAAGATGCGACAACGTTTTTTGTATGATACCCTAATACTGAAATCCTCGATTCAGCTGTGGAGCGGCTCTTACCTTATAGAACGCCTAAATTGTTGATGAGTACATTAAGTGCAATTACTATAAGACGACTGAAGGAAAAATACAAAACAAATGAGTCGAGAAACAATGAATTAAACGATTTTTCTAAACACGTCAAATATATGAAGAATAGTAAACTTATTTCGAAAGTTCACCAAAATGATGATTAAGAATTGTGAAAGAAAACCAGACGATTTGTACATACATGATTTCTCTGTCAACACAATTTTTTGTCTGACAATAATATGGATCGAAGAAAACCGAATGTTTATTTTCTATTTTTGTTCATTGCAAAACAAATCCACCAATCATTTCACTTAAAAGAATATCATGCTTATTGAAAATCTTTAACCAAGACAATTCCATCGCTAGCTCATGTACAATAAGACGCTCTCGTCAAATAGAAAGCGCAGTTATGAAAATTGACCATGATGTTTGGCTTTTCTTCGGTATTGAACGAACACTTTACTGTAATTTGCAATCAAACACTGGTAAATTTGGTGGTCTCTTTTCTATTCACGAACCATCGATCGTACAAATGCCTTGTGATAATAACATTAAATGTACTAACGTTGAGTTGGCCTCATCTGTTTGCACTAATCGAATTGTATTGATCAAATCAATAGCCAATGAAAAATATGAGCGATTATCATCTATTCCATGATCAATTAAGAACATGACAAAGCAACTGCTGACTATTTATAATTTGACAACCAACAAGAAATTCCTTAACATTTTTTGTTGATAATTTCAAAGATAAACCATTTAATTCAATAATGGGTATTAAAGAAATTGGTAATATCACATTGTCAACAATTTTCATTATTTTTATTTCATTGGTCCTCCTCTTCATTCGATGGATCAAGCATATGGTACAGAAACGTATCGACAAACTTGAAATTCACGCTTTTCGTCCTTGATTATGGTTTATGAGCTGTCTTAAGCGTTTTCTGAAAGTTTTCTCGAGTCAGCATGAGATTTTACCGAGATATAAGACTTTTAATTTTTGCTAGTAACAGGCGAAAAACCGGTTTTTCACAAAAACTCCTCTAACGAAGTTATTTTCATTTTTACACAAAAACAAATGGTGCCGCTATGCTCAGCGTAGTTGATTACCTGTATTTAGAGTCCTGCGGGTTTGAGATTTTTTGTACCCGATTCCGATCCGGTCTCTTAGATTTGAAACCCGTTCGGAACCCGAACCCGCCAGATGGGACCAAACCCATGGGAGAAAAGCGGACTCCTGGACTGCTGAAGCCCAGGAGTCCAAGGGCTCGTGTAAACCTCAACCAGTTTCCATATACACCATCTCAATTAACATCTAATTCGTATATAAAGAGCCGATCAACGACACATCTCATATTTCTCAGGTCGACGTGGATGCACACTTTGTTAAACATACATTACTTTTGACCTTGAATAATAAATAGATATATATATAAGATATCGAGTATAAAAGAAACAACTAAAAAAGATAGAAATATCACGGTTAAATTACAATGTTCGACTAGGAGTAAATAAATACTATATATAAATCCTTCATGTTCGAATGATGTTCTGCGAATCGACGGTATGTGTCAATGGTTACGCCACAATATTTTTGACCATATTGACACAGTAGCAGACATAAAGCATCCTTTCTTAAGTATCCAATTATTTTTCATTCTACGATGTTTCAGTTTGTTATTATCGCTATGATTATTTGAAACTAGCCGTTTTATGGATGTGAATAATCATACAATAGACGAAAATATATCAATCTGATTCGGAAACCAACGATACGTAAATTTATAGTACCGGCAAAGGTCGATCTCTCAGCGATAACAAGTATCAGCAAAGAAAAAGACTGCACACAAAAAATAGATAAAAAATCACTGCTCAAAATCAAGATGGAATAAGGTGGACGTGGTAGCTCAATATGCTCGGTCAGCTGGTCCATATTCATTGGGAAATAAAAATTGAGTTAACGATCGCGAATGATAACCATGATAAATGATATTATGTTGTTTCTCTAGATCAAATATTAAATTTTAAATATAATAGCAAACACTATTTTAAATTTATATAGCCACTAAAGAAGTTAGCTCTAGACTTAACGGACTGTATGGGAAATAGGATTAAAACTGACATACGTTTGTGTTGAAATAACAATACCAATACTAATACCAATCAATAAGAAGAGATGCATTTTGATATTATATACAATATGTGTTGGAAATGGCAGACGTGTCCGTTAATCTACTATCGCTTTCTTGCTATCGATACATCGGCCTCTAAGTTGTTTCGGGTTTGATTCAAAACTGTGTTTATGGGGATGATTTGTATTTGGTTTGATCGTATCCCGAGGTATCCAAGTGCAATAAATTTCACTTTATTTGTGAAAACAAATGTTGCGATAGAGACTAGAGCTATTGATATATCGACAAAGATGTACGATATTCTCAAATAATATTTTGGTGGCTCCGTGCCAAATCCGATAAATACGAAGATACAATACGGGAAGCCACATGTAACCAAGACTGCCACGACTATTGCAAGACGTTTTAACATTTGCATGTTACGCACGGCTTGAGCAAGTCGAATAGTAGTTGAGACAGTTATTTGGTTACTCATGTCACGAATGTATAATATGAGTTTGAAATACAGAACGGCCACCGTTAACACTGGAAACATGTAGAGAAATAGAGCGATGTAGATCATCCAACGATTCGTCACCGGTATCTGACATATTTGATTGTCTTGATTATATATAATTTGATTAGTGAGTAGAAGTGGTAACGAATAGAGGATTGAATACATCCATTTGCTGATGATAAATGCAATTTGTGTTTTATAGGAAAGAAGAAATCTGTTTTGATGGTGTCTAACACGTATATATCGATAGAGTGCTTGTAGTGCATATGAATAATTTTGTAAAGCGCTAGTGACGAAGCCGAGGTATCCGCGAAACACACACAACAGGTCAACCGTGTACAGTTGATCTCGATCATTACTGTACATTTTCACAGCCATACTTAACGTAGTTATTCCGAATAAGAATACGGATAACGAAGAGTCAGACGCAAGTAGATTTGATATGGAATAACAATCACGATGAGTGATGACAATAACAAGAAATATTACTGAAAGCACAATACCGCTAGTAGAAAACACGATCATTATAACATCAACTGGTATAAACCACGATTCGACTGTTGAGTTTGACATTATAGTGCAAATAATGACTACTGTAAAAGATAATTTTTTCTTCGATATGACACATTAAAGTTTTTCTTTACTGTTTTTTGAAGGACTGAAGCGTTCAACAGTATATCAGTAATACCATTAACTTTGGTACCAAACTTCTAGAGCGGAATAACTAACCACGAAAAATATTTAATTGTCACGTTTTCAACATAAAAGAAGCAGTCCGGTTGCGACATTAATAGATATTCTCTTCGTGATGCTATTATAGATCGAAAATGCTTAAACAAGCCGAAGTAATTGCCTCATACATGAATAATAATGGTTTTTTGTCATGATTTCAATGCATTTTTTAGTTATCTCGAGGCAACACATTATTTCTGTGATATGACTGTCTTCAAAAGATTTCTTCTGGTTTGTAATGTTTGAATATTGATCGACAAAGATACCTGTAGAACTTTTGACAAGACCTTAAACCGCGATGAAAAGGGATATAATCTCAAAATTGCACAGAAAAGAGATGATTGCACACTCGGTAAAACGTCAGTAAGGAGATATATCATTTAATCTTCCAACATCATCCAATATTAGAATGAAAGTTTCTATTTTCAATTTTATGTCATTATTTCTATTAATTTTATCATTCACACATGTCATCAAAAAGCATTTCCTTCCGTTTTCTCTCTAAGTTTTCTTCAAATTGTTCTTTCAATACTTCAGTGGAAACTATGGGAGAATAATTCACTTCGTTGTGAATGTAGTTTCTTTAGATATTCATCTAAAGTTTATTTCCATTTTTTCTTTTTTTTTTCCTACACTTCCTCATCATTAGATATGTCTCAGCAAGATATTTTCACTAGTATATTACACATAGATCTTCCAATTCGGTTGAGTAGGTTTTCTTATAATACTCTTAGAGATTTTTTATATATCGTCAACAGAAATGCACTTTGAAGGTCGGAGGGTGAAAAAAACGTTTACATTCATGTGTCATATAGATATACGAGCAATTTTATTTTGTCAAATTCGTATACCTGAATGATCACATGTATTGTATTGTATTCATTTTTTTCTTATTTTCTATACATGACCTTTCTTTTCTATACACGACCAATTGTTTTTGATTTGAATGTAATAAATAGTTTGAGACACTGTAACATTTAGAAGGTTCTCGTCATACAAGTAGTAACTGTATATAGTAGAATGGCCATTTTCCAGCTTTCTCTGTTATTATACTAGTAGAGCGCAGAACTGTTGGTAAAACGATATGTAAGCGATCGTTAGCCTAAGCCCAAATCCATAACAATTAAAGCTAACAAGACACTCACATTACTACGAGTGGAAAAAAGCCCGTCGCTGCGCGATTGTCAGTGATGGTCTATTGTATGACATTAGACCATACAAATTATATGGTGATTATGGTAATGTAAGAGCAGAAACATTGAAACATTAGAAAATCTTAACAAACGAATTATGCATGGTGAACTCATTTAAAATGCCTGTCCTTGAACCGCTATCTTAGTTGATAAATGAGTCCCATCGTGAAAAGGCACCTGAGACTATTCGGTGATATCCGATGATTTAACGTGGAAATAGTGCATAGAGAGTGGTACTAAATCGGTTCTTCTTCTCTCCATTAACGATTTCCTTTCATTCTTCCACATATGATTCATCTTTTAACATAAATTGAATCAGATAACTTTCATTACAATGTTGAGACAAATGTGAAAAGCACTATACTTCTGGTTCAGTCATCCTCTTACTAATCGTAGTTTTGATACAATAGAAAAAAATTTGTGTTAAAGGATGAATCATTTCTGGAAAAATGGAAGGAAAATACTCCTCCTGCAAACGCACAATAAGTTGTTTCCAACATGCAAAATCAAGCCTTTTATATAATGTATGTGTGGATTTATTTATCTAGGATTGCAATATGTAGACATTACGCATAATACTCCTTCGCAGCGAAGCCAGATTTACACTACAATAACATACATTTGCATAATATATTTGTCCGTACATCCATAGTACAGCACAAGTATAGTACTTCTCCATTCGTTCTTGAATTCCGGATTATTACAATTGCTCTGATAACTGTATAGACGTTAGACTTATTTTCTGTGTCCATGGGATGTTGGGATTCTTTTTCTTGGGTCAGAAAGCGGCTTTATCTGCCCTCCTCCTTTGTTTTGACTTTTTCACGTATACAGACTATGCATGGTATGTTTGTCTAACATGGAACTGTTAATTTTACAGTTGAATTCGAATAGAATGAGCATTTATCATTCTCAGACATACTTGTGATTGATAGATATGATAAATATATTTATATGAATATTTTATAAATATGGTGATTCACACATTTATGCTCTAAGTACAAAAGATGGTTTGACATTTAGAAATAGCTAACGATAAAGGAAATCTTCATAGAAAATGGAATTCGATCAAAGCATATGCAAAAGAAAAATTTCAATAGTTGCAAAAATTATTGAATTCGCTCTTGGAATAGCATATTGTTCTTGCAATCCCATTATAACTAAGTTATTATCCGTTCAAAAAAAAGAATAGGCTCGATATTTTTTGCATAACTTTTCAATGAAAAGAGTTAGAACCTTTGATTTTCAGCATTCGACAGAGAATAGTTTGCGAAGTAGTTCTATGGAAAAATTTCGGGCTCCGGATCAGGCTTAGGATGGTAAGCCGTTCTAAGTAAAATATCCGAGCTTGCCGCTCCCAGGTCAAACAATGAATTTTGAATTCTAAGTCAGCCAGAACCGCCAGGCCGTCTTCTTTCAAGCTATACTCGATTCAGGTTTTCGTTCGCAATGGCTAAGAGTAACAGAGATTTTCCGAGGCCCTACCTACTAGGCACACTTTTAACTTGGGAATTAAAAAAAAGACTTGAATTATAGGTTAACGATCTCGCTGACCATATGGCAATATTTATTTTCTTCTTGACATTGTTGCGACTTCAGAGGAGCCGTTTTTTAAAAATTCGGTTTTTCCCCTATGCCAATCTAAAATTAAAATAATCGTAACTCACTCATTTTTGTTCAAGATAATTGAAACTTTCGTCGAATAGTCTGGACAATTCTTTTTTTTTTATTTCGAAATCAAAAGTGTACCTTGCAGGTAGATTCCAGGAAAATCTTTATTACTCCTTAGCTATTGGGAATGAAAGCCTGAATCGTGCATAGCCTGGAAAAGGGCGATCTGGCGGTTCTAGCTGACGTTCTTAGAATTCAAAATTCATTTTTGTGTTTGACCTAGGAACCGGCAAGTGACTTACCTCGTAAACAATGATGTCTCTATTCAAGATATTAGGAATCAAATGAACGAGAAATGCGATTGGATATACTCTTGTGATGAACTAATCAGAATTAAAATGAGTCGGATCAGACATATACGGATTGACTTTACAAATAGAAATGATTAGGATTCCATTCTCAACGCTGGACAAGTTTCTCTTTTCAGTCAACTTTATGACGTCGACACATATCTTGACGGTATACCGAAAAATGTTAAAAAGAAAAATATTAATCGACTAACATTAAACATCAATTTAATATTTTTGTATCTTATTTAAATACTTTTCTATCTAGACTATTAAATTTTTTTCTTGTTGTAAAATAGAAACATACCTAACTATATTTTTAAAAAAATAAATATTAAATCTGGCGATGATGTTAATATTAAATTTATTTTTAATATTAATGGTTAATATTTTTCTTTTTAACATTAGTCTATAGACCCATTTCTTGAAGCGCCAAAATCATGAATATGTTCGAAATCCAATTGATATTCTGATAATGAACGCTGTTGTCATTATGGTGAGCATAGAAAAATCGGGGATCATTCAGAATGTATAATTAAATACCACCATTGTAATGGCAGTCACATATCAATCGATTATAAGTGCTCATATTTACTGAACTATCGTCGTGAATTAGTTAACAAATTGAAACGTCATCATGAACGCCTACCCGACCACATACAACTCTTTATCTCTACACAACGTCGAGGTAGACATAATCGTTCTCGCATTCTTATAAACAATGATCCAAAACAACAATTAAGTCGTACCACTAACATCCCAAGCAGACAAACTTTTTCGAAAACGCGTTTAAGCGCACAAAAAAAGACGAAAAATCTAGAAAAAGTGGATGCGTTTGGATGACAATCGGGGTGCCCGACTGTGAGCGAAAAACGCCCATTTTTCGCCCTTCTGGTGCGTTTACACGCGTTTTCAGCCCAAAACGCGTGTAAATGCATAAAAAAAAGAGAAAAAATGGATCATAATTAGGGTTCTCGAGTATGAAAAAAACGACCACTTTTTTTATGCATTTACACGCGTTTTGAGCTGAAAACGCGTGTGAACGCACCAGTAGGGGGGAAAATGAGCGTTTTTCGCTCACAGTCGGGCACCCCGATTGTTATTCAAACACGTCCACTTTTTTTAGATTTTTCGTCTTTTTTTGTGCGTTTAAACGCGTTTTCGAAAAAGTTTGTCTGCTTGGGATACCCGGTGTCCACACTATATATACAGGAATGAAAAATCATTTTGTTGTGTTCATAATACTCTTTGTATACTCTTTGAAAGTGAAAGTGTAAATTTTTGAAACGTCGGAATAAATAAATATTTAAAGGACTTTATATCATCGCTGAAAAAAATCGCTGCACTCGATTTTTTTAATGTGTCATCATTATAAAAATATATTTTTAAAAAAATAATTATATATTCTGAAAGCGTTCGGAGTTCTCTATTACCCTGTATATTTATATCCTGTCTTGAATTTATTTGCCGAAAAATAAATTGAATTCGATGAAGGCCTCCTCATCATCAGATTCTCACCGACCACATTTTGTTACTATCTCTTCAATTTGTTTTTTAAATTTATCATCACTATAGAAATTGCTTTTTATAAAAGTAACTATATATTCGGACAGCGCATGAAACTCTCTATCATCCTATACATTTATTTGTTGAAGAATAAATCCAGTATTACATAGGCACCCCCAATTGACAAGTACCAAAAAGTTGCATTTTTTCGCTACTTTTTTAGTTTTTCATTCAAATTATTGTTACCATAGGAATAAAATTTTATAAAAATTATTATATATTCTGATAGCGCTTGAAATTCTCTATCACCCTATATATTTATGTATTGTCTTGCGTCATCACACTCATCGTCAGATTCCCAGAATTGTAACGGGTGCGACCTCTCAGTATTTTCTATTTTGCTCGTGTTTCTTTAGGACCCAGAGGTTAATGCTTTTTCTAAAAAGATGCGCCACAAAATGCTCTACAAAACCATACCTAAACTTTAATTTTAAAACTTCAATCAAGAACACTAAATCAAGAAAAAGAAAAAGCGCAGGTTATACGAAAGACGAAAAGAAAATGAAAATTTTAAAAATCTGTTATTCTTTTCCATTTGAACCTTTTTCTTTTGTTATTATTTCCGTAAAAAAGGGTTGCAAAAGTGAGAAGTCAGTTCTTTTTGTACTTCTGAATGTGCTCTTTCTCGTGATCTGTAAAAAAATCTTCTAGTATAGATGATGTGAACAGATTGAAGAGATAGTAACAAAATGTGATCCGTGAGAATCTGATGATGAGGAGGCCTTCATCGAATTCAATTTATTTTTCGGCAAATAAATTCAAAACAAGATATTAATATACAGGGTAATAGAAAACTCCGAACGCTTTCAGAATATATAATTATTTTTTTTAACATGTATTTTTATAATGATGACATATTAAAAAAATCGAGTGCAACGATTTTTTTCAACGATTAATCCATTAAATATTTATTTATTCCGACGTTTCGATGAAATTCATTGAATGAATCACAGTAGCGCCGCCATTTCGACAACATTGATTTATCTCGAAAACTACTACTTTCCAGAAAAAACCAAAAACGCCAAAACTTTTCTGATTAAAAGCTTTATTTAAGGGCCCCCCCCCGAGTCAAAAATATTTTTTTTTTCCAGAGCACTCAATCTTAGTAAAATTTTTACTGAATATGTATCTGACTTTGGATAGTCTTCAGTAAAAAATTGAGTTCATAATATTGAATTTTACGAGAGTTATCCTGATATTAAGGGT
>CAJNOQ010007181.1:0-12614 GCA_905250885.1 Didymodactylos carnosus
AAGAACAGTCATATTGTCGCACACGGATGTTATCATCATCAAAATTATGTTTTTATTAAGTTGTACTGTCAGCAAGAATGTTGCTGTTATCGTTCTTGTTCGCAAAATCTTCCCGTTTCTAAACTCTGTTTTGAACCGTCAAATAAACTACAAATTATTTGACTTCGATTAATTAAAGTTACAGTTTCGACATACGGCCAGTATTTGTCCAATACATTTACGAAGACAAAATTTTAAAATAATGACTTTAGCTCATTTTGTATTCCATGAAATTGTCTATCAAATGGTATATAAAGTAGACTGGTTGACGACAAATTAAATGGATGGTTTAAACATGACTGGTGTTGACCTTCCGGTTTGTTGAGATGCTCAAGAGTCTTTCGGATCTTAGACCACTCAGTTACATTTTCTTCTGACGTTCTTATATATCATTTTGTAGCCTGTGAAATTCTCTATTGGTTGGTGTATAACAGTTGGTATTTGTTCTTAGTGAAAGGAGTGAAATAATGAAAATACTTTGAGTAAAGGCCATTTAATAAAAGTTTTTTTTTGCGAAAATGTTGCCAAGGGCGCTGAATAGGATTTTTAAGGTCTAAAAATATGTTCGGGTTAATTGCGGATAAAAACTGCATCAGATCGGTTAAGATAAGACTAATTTATGAGGGATCGATTTTGGCTCTTATCGTTCCTCGTCCTTTAAACAAATTTTGTAGTACCAGTTTTGTACGAAATCAGTTTGCTCTACTTCGACGAAGGAATCCACTTTAGTTTTCAATTTTTACGGGTACCGCATAGGTACCTATCAGTCAAACTTTTTGGTTTTCTCCGAAACCAGGGAGATGTTAGGCTGCAAAAAGATATAGAAATGTGTCCTCCGAAAACTCTATCATTATCTATTGATTTCATGATAACTAAGTAGTATTTTTAAAACCGGTGGAATCCTTTCATTTATTGAATAGACATCTAAATCCAAAAGAACACTCATAGTCATCAAAATCGACAAAAAAAAAGTATATTGTTCCCAAACGACTTCTGACGTTTTTATATGAATGCTGATAATGAGAATGCTTTATACCTAAAACAAATACAAAAACGTGAAATGTAAGGTGTCACCAATTCAAAACTGCAGCAAAATTCTTTTCATCATATAGGGTTGGATAGAATGCAGCGAGTTGATCAGAATATATGTGTTTTATCTTTTAAAAAACTTTTTTAAGAGAGAAAAGTCGGAAAGACCAAAATCATAAAAAATCGCGTCATTTGTATAAACTTATCTATATTTTCTATCGATAGATGAAGCCTTTCTTTTCATACAGTTGTAATCGTCGAAATCTCAGCTTTTTAAAAGTCTAACTCGCGTTTTTTTTAGATTTGTTTCCTGGCCGAGAAAACTCGTTTCTTCTAAATTAATGAAGAAAAACACGGAGATACATTCGTATTTTGATATTTTCACCATCAAATTTCAATTTTTTTGCAAAACTACTGTATATTCAGAATCAACATCAAATGCTGAGTCGAATGAAGTCAGTCTGGAGATTTTTAGATAGTTTTCATTCTTTGATTAAAATCCCGTTTTTTCTTCGATGAAGAAATTCAAACCAAATCGAAGTTGTCAAATAGAACTGTAAGAAACCTCACTCAATTTAGTTTTTGATGCTGAATTAGAAAAAATTAGTTTCAGAATTGTAAAAAAACAAGAAAGCAAAAATTTTCTTACTTTATTCAAATGAAGCGGCTTTTAACGATTTTGGTCTTTGCGACTTTTCTTAAAAAGGCTTCTTAAAAAAGCTTTTTTAAAAGGTAAAGCATATATTCTCAGCTCCATGCACTCTATCCAACCATATATAATAAAGCCAAAAAGAATTTTGCTGCAATTTTGATATGGTGGCACTTATGTTGGTTTTTCAATTTCTACTTGCAAGATTTGTTTAACAATGACTTTTTTCAACATTACTGAGTAATTGATCTAACAAGCAGTATTTATTCAATTACTTAGTTTATTTAATTTCATCTACTGAACGTCGTCTTCGTCGCCAACATCGACTGCAACATAATGTGCTTCCACCAATAATAACTATGGCAAAACTGATAAGGAAACAGAATTTAACAGCGTCTTCGCCACTGGCAGGAAATGAATACCAAATTTCTTCCAAAGTATTTTTAGAATTCAATTTTGAATCCATTTGAAATAGTTCTACTAAATTATATTTTGTTGCATATGGTTGACTATTCAGTAAAAAAGAACACGTTGCATTGTCTCTTGCAAACTCTGAACTGGTAAGATTTTTAACTTGGTATAAGACACATAATGATGAACTATTTGTCTTATCACATTTCAAATTTATTTGGTTATTGCGTGTTATGTCAACTGTACAGCCTTGAACGGAATATGAACCATTTTGAAATAGAAAAGATACCTGGTTATTAGCAGTAATTGAGATTGTTGCAACTGGATAGGATAGTTCGACTTTTGTTTTGGCTAAAAAGAATTAGATTAATAAACTAGCTTTAAATTATAAAATTCGTTGTCTACCTGCAACTACAAAACTAATCATATGACCCAAAACGAATAAACATATGTAATGCATTATAAGATCCTAAAACTTAGTATAATGAATGCTAGTATATACATTCACGTTAAACTCAAAACTATTAGAATTTATATTTTTCAGTTACAAAGTAACAGGTTTACCTTATCAAAACCGGAGTAGATAAATATTACTGATTGTATTTGATCATTTTTGTTCTTTATTGCTCTTTCTTTATGCAATATAATAACGAGTATAGTTTAAAAGTATTTGTGTTTAAGAACATGCGAAGTGGACTTGTTAGCAGCTGTTGATCTAAAAAAACAGAAAATTAATAAATATTGTACAATAAGTATTAGATTCGGGCTTGAAAACACCAACGCCTAAACAATTTCAAACGACTTTTCTAACATATAGACGTGAAAAATCTAGTTAGATATAAAAGAAAAAAGTGTTGCCTAGGTTAAAGTGTTGCGTGTGTAGACGGTAAATAATGTGATTTTCTTTGTTCACAGATCAATATTGAAATCAGACATATCTATATAAACAAATGTTTTAGTATCATGGGTCTTATTTACTTACCCAGAGGCCCAATGAAGACTCTGAAGCAGAAAGGATGAGAAAATATTTCGGAATAAATCTGAGAACTTTTTCAGATTCGGAGTAATTTTTTTTCGATCTCAGTCTAAAAATCCCCTCCCACATTAGCAAAAAATTCATCATTATACAAAATTTCCATGGAACCATGGAACCATCTGTTTTATTTTGCTATTCCGATCAAAATCAACATTTTTTTGAACAATTAGTTAGTCATTCATTGGATCAGCAAAAATTCTAATTTATCTATTGTTAATAAATATTGAAGATGATAAATCATATAAAAAATGGGACGAGCATCAGTCATTATCATAGTAGCAACAAAATATTCTTATGCATCTCGATACTGTCGATAAATAGCTAAATATGCATTAGAATTAAAGAAGGACATGGTAATATTAAAACAAATTATACGACAGAAAGTTGGTTTGAAATTTTAACAAATAACGACAACTGATACAAATGCAGATCATTTAATTTTACTAATGACAATGGTCTGAATTTTAATTATGATGATAAAGGGACAATTGTAAATCTGTATGACGAAATCACAAGTATAATGGAAAAAAATCAGAAAGTTGAGATGCTGAACGAGGATACGGGTAGTAAACGAAATCGAACAGAAGTCAGAACAAGTACAAGATTATCACATTTCTTGTTTGTTTTCAAAAAAAAAGAAGTAGGACAAAACTTTAGGCATGGAAGTAAAATTAAAAGGAGGTTGTGTGGTTGGGGCTAATACCAAATCCTGCGGTATGTCTGGTAGAAAAAAATGCGATTGCATTGCAAATTGAAGAACTCAATACTGAAACATGTTTAGTGGAAGAAGTTTTTGTTTTGTTTTGCCTTCAGAAATGGTGAAATACTGAGTGCCATTTTTCCATTTTCGGCCATATTGTGTGTGACAGCTGGCCTACCATTGTAAGAGTACTAGGATAAGTTTTTAATATTAGTGTTTGTACTACTCGATGTGCTCTTTCGTGTGGTA
Source organism: Didymodactylos carnosus (assembly GCA_905250885.1). Taxonomy (NCBI): domain Eukaryota; kingdom Metazoa; phylum Rotifera; class Eurotatoria; order Philodinida; family Philodinidae; genus Didymodactylos; species Didymodactylos carnosus. The sequence goes on from CAJNOQ010007181.1 coordinate 4,114, forward strand.
TGTCCAACGGTGGTGTAAGCTCTGTGGAGGCAGAGAAAAACCAGATCAAAGTTCCTTTATTAGAGGGAAGATCGAAACTTGACATCCTTAAACAGGCATGTAGAATATGACTTTTTTAGTGAACAAATATGGGATTCTATGTAACTTTTTATGCTCTACACGAGAAGAGTCTTGAAATTCTTGCGGCTATTGTGTCATGTAATGGTGGGCGGACCTGAAGGCGTACTCCTTCCATACTGGCAGTATCTCGAGCCAGTTTTGGTGGATACATGTACAATCGACTATCCTCTATCTAAAAATATCGTTTTCGTCGTCTCTAGTCCTATTTAACCCTTTAAAGCCCAATGTTTATTTGAATGGACATTGCCATTATCATTATAACAAACTAAGGAAGCACTGCTGGGAAAAGTTGATCTTATATCGGTTGTAGAGAATTAAATTGGCTATCGAATGATAAAAAAAAATTTGTTTATGTTGTATGCTAGCTGAGATATTCAAATCTTGAATATCAAAAAATGAAGAAGATTTAGAAAAAATTCACTTTTTTTAATTTACTTTTTTCAGGTACTTTAGAAAAGGCTGTTTGTTCAATGCCTTTTCAGAAACATGTAGGAAGATGTGCTCTTTCAAATTATGGCAGCTGAATAAATTATTGTTGGAAACTGTAGGCTGCTGATGGTACAAAACGAAAGAGCATATTTTCCTGAGATGTCGGGCTCTATTTCTTAATCATTCTTGATTTTCTTCACCATCTCAGCTCATAAAAGTCATATCGAGGTGTCATATGTTCCATTTTCATGAGCTATTGACCAAAATCCAAGCGTTGAAGCCTTGGGGGCTTAAGAGCCATTTCACATAAGCGGCGACTACGTTACGTTACATAGAACAGTGCTCAATCGTATCTCACAGACCTCGTTCGAACCAGCCATAAAAGAAAATATAGATATTTTTGAGTAAAATGGCGCTTTCCGTTTGAAAAAATATTGCTGGGTTGTTGAGAAACGAGCATTTCAAAATTTCGACCAACTTTTGAAAAATCCGACATCTTTCATATTGACAACTTTGTGTTGCTCATATCTCGGCAATCATATAAGATAAAGAGCTCAAATTTTTTACATAAATAGAGCTGACATTTTTCTTTGATTCACAACAAACCCAACTTCTGGGAATGATTTCGTTCTCATACAGTGACCTGTATCGCGGTGTCATATGTTCCATTTTCATAAGCGGGTGACCAAAAACCAAGTGCAGAAGCCTTCTATTGTCCGCGTTTTTCGGTTTGAATTCTTGAAAATGAACACTGTATTGTTCGAAACAATTTTAATTAATAAATGAAAATAAAATGAAGCTCTAAATAGCTGCTGTTACAATAGCGAAGAACCTTGTCCCTTTAGCTCCACGAAAAGCTTCGTTGCTTAATAGTTCCTTCAATGCAGATAATCGGTTTCATGGGACATCTATCTTGTGGCTTAGAAAAGGTGTTTGCTACTATCATTCTTTTTCTTTGTTTGGAATTTTACTTTAGTTTTTGTTCTTTGCATAACATTTCTGCCTCTTGTGCATCAATATGTTGCTCATGTGCTGATTGGTCAGTCTATGAACTGCTATTCCATATTTTCCATTTCCATGTTTTACGAAGAGACAGGGAAGTCCAGTGTTTCTAACATTGGCCTCGTCTACACTACAAAAGTTGTCAGTTTTATAAAAAAACTTAAGTCACATCATACAATAAAAGACAAAGAACTTTTTCGACTTAAGTTTGACTTAAGTCAATCTTTTGACTTAAGCTTTTTTATAAAACTGACTAAGGAGCCACTTTCATAAAAAAGCTTAAGTCAAAGCTTAAGTCACCTATTTAGGTAACTTAAGTCCATAATTTGGTATTATTTCTCATAACTGAACGCCTTTTCTCAATCATAAAGTAAATAAAACGGCAATAACAGCACTTTTAAGGCCCAAAATCACTAAAACGAGAACGAATATTTCAAGACAGACAAAATCGCATGGAAATGATGGCGGATGATATGGTTATTTTTTATCTAAGAGGCGAATAAAATTTAATATAAAAAAACTTTTAAAAGTATTCTGTAATATCGGTTGATTTCTAAATACGTATGAGATTTATAGGATGAAATTTTCACAGTAACAGTAGTACACACTTTATATTTAATAGAAATCGGAACCGTATAACCAAAAACGCTGCATTTTGATCTAAGGAACAATAGAGTCGGGTCAGCGAAAACTGACAGAAATGCCGGAAACTCGACAATAACATAAAGAATAGTAGACTGGACAGGCGTATGTAACGTATTCTTCCAAAAACCCTACTAAAAGCGTCGTATTTTTTAACAGATTTCTAAAATTCAGAAAAAACGATCGTGCGTCCACACATTACCCACAATGTCATTATGAGCAGCGTTATTCCTCTAAAATTTTCTCCTTAGTGATGGCTAAATAGATTATGGTAATGCACTTAAAGTGCATTCATTTTGACTTAGGATAAATTCTTTACTTGGCTGCTAAGGCCTTGTCTTTGTTTGACTTAAGCTTTTTTAAAAAACAGGTCCCAGACTACAAAAGTTAAGTGAGAAACTCGTAACCGTATTAGATGAAAAAGTTAATTCCAACCTAAGTCGTGTGCTCGACATTAAGTTAATAAGTCGAACTTAAGTTGTGCTTTCGGAAACAGATTTAAGTGAAAAATTAAGTTTGACTTAAGTGGCACTTAACTTTAACTTGGTTTTGGACTTAAGTCAGGTTTAAGTTTTTTTAAGAAACTAGCCCCAGAACGCTAAACTTTGGCCATGACTAAAAGTTGTCCCTGTTTTTACTGAGAAACTGAACTCAGTAAAAAAAGGGACAACCATGACCAAAACGCGTACACTCGTATAGTCCTACACTTTTTATGGTCAGTTAGATCAATCAACTTCGAAATGACGATGACTGGTCTAACTGACCAATAAAAAGTGTACGACTATACGGGTGCACTGAGGCCTGTTTCTTAAAAAAACTTCTTTGTTTTTTTAAGAAACTGGCCGCTCTACGAGTGTACGCATTTTGGTCATGGCCCTAAACTTTAGCGTATTACAATCGTTGTCTTCTTTTAGCTGAAAACTTAAGCCGATAATAACGGCTAAACGAAGGATTGGTAAAAATTTTGCCGAAAATAAGAAAAAAGTCTAGAGAAACAATATAGCCGATAGAAAGTAAAGAAATTATGGATGTTGAACTTATTTTTATATAGATTCTACGAAATTAAAAGATAAAAAGGTGTTTCTGGCATCTTAAGTCTTTAAACATGCTCTAAATCGATAATCTTTTTTTTCGAAGAAGTGTTTGGTTCAGATCTTTAAGAGGTATTCTATGGATAAGGCTGGTTTATCGCTGCGGGTCAGTAAACATACTAGATTCGTACATCTCATATTAAAAAAATCGAATAACTTTCGACAGGAACATTGTGGAAAGCGGAAAATGTCCCGGCGTTTCGATGTCCCCTAATGTATTTAGGGAATTTTATCATTCATACTAGACACGTGAGCATTGCGATCTACTGTGACACATGCATCATGTTCTCGAAGAAAAGTCCGAGTAAAACATGATGCATGGACAGGGGCAGGTGCCTATATCCGTTTTTTCGAAATCAGGAGTTGATTAGAAGAGTTTTTTTCAAAAACAGGAGAGTATCGACAGTTTTTTCTTGGACAAGCAAATTTAATAGCTTTTTCAACAACATAGCTTTTTAAAAAAACATTTTTGTTTTGAAATATTTTTTGATGAAACAGTATGATCATTTATTACAGGCCGCAGTACGGATTGAGAAAGAAGATTTTAATCCGATGGGTTTAGAAGTTTCCTAATTTCATCTTGTGTTGTGATGAGAACATAATAAAGTTTAAAACAACATTCGATAAGTACACCGCGTGCTCTTTCAATGTACAATTATTTAGACTCTCGATCGAGAAATTTTGTTTCTGAAACTGATAATCTCAGTTTTGGAAAAAACAAAATTGATGCAGGAAAACAATTGAAAATCAAGAGAAAATTTTAAAAATCAGTTTCTGAAATCGGGAGTCTCCTGATCAAATCAGGAGATTTGGGCACTATGTGCATCCGTTCAATGTATCTAAAGACTAAAAAATTTTCTAAAAAACTATGTAAGAAGTTAAACTCGAGCAGATCGTCTTCAGAGAATAATATGCAGCCAGATCTTATAAAACGCCCAAAATGGCAGGCTTTCATAGTTTTTCTATCAAGTATCATATTTGAAAAAATAAAACCGGTCACTTTAGTTTTCAATTGATATTTGCACAAAGTGTAAAGATGTGCACAAATAAACCATTTTTAGAGAACTCGAGAAACGGCATTTATGCCATATATCTTTTGACTTTCATACAGGGGAAAACCTCATAACATCTTTGTTATGAGTAACACTGATTCTAGCAATAAAATCTTGATTCTCTCAGAAGTGAATAGCCAAATCAAAATAAACAAAATAACAAACAAATTTAAAAAATGCGTTGTGTTGAATAAATTTTCTGATCAAAACATAGACAAAATAACGGCAATCCAATGGCTTTTTTATTGACTTTATCCATTTTATCACTTTTATTCCCAAACATTATCTTTGTAGCTCTATTTTATCAGCTTTTAGAGACTGGAGATTTGTATTGGCGACCTTGTTCTCGTACAGAAAGTTCTTTTGCAGGGTATAACTATTCGCTTTCAATCGTTTCACATAGAGAACAATACAAGTTTCGAAAAAGCTCTCTGAAAACTCATAAAATCGATTTTCAAGTAGTTCTAGGACACAAATATAATTTCCAAGACTGTGTTGATCAATTACGATTTCTAAATTTGACTGTAGCACAACACGTGATATCATCTAGTCAACGGTACAAATTTTTGTTTTGTAGATTGGAGATGTGGCAAAATATTTTAAGAAGAACAATCATGTCGTTATCTGAGCCTTGTACAAGGACCTTTTGTTGTCAGAATTCAACACAACAACACATAAAATCAATTATGTCAAAAGATAACTTTAATATGAAAAAGTACGGTCTAATGATGAAAAATTTCAACAGAAATGGTCAAAATGAAAAAACATTGAAATTATTCGATGAAATAATTTTAAAAAATGAAATAAACATGACCGAAGTTATTTATCTTCTAGCCATTGGCGCATGTACAAATATGAAAAATTTACAACGAGGAAAGCAGATTCATCGTAAAATGGTTAACAGTAAAAATGAATCAATAAAAAATGTAATTCAATTACAGAATGCTTTGATAAATATGTATGCGAAATGTAATGACGTTAAAAATGCTGAGCTGATTTTTCAACAAATGGAACAGCGAGATATTATTACATTTAATTGTATGTTAAAAGGTTCGTACCTTCAGATTGAGGTCATGTATATTTTTGAAAAATATGTCGTCTCACTAATTCTGCGTACTAGTGAAAATTCTCCAATGTTAAAAATTCTTGTTTGACGAACCTTTTAAGCTAAAGATCAAGCCTTTTTTGAAATGTACGTTCTGCTTTACGAATTCTGAAAATCTTGTTCTTTTTGTGTAGGCTATACAGTCAGTAACATGGCAAATAAAGCAATTGAATTAGCAAAATCAATTGAACAACAGCAATTAAAGTTTAGTGCTGCTACATACAATTTAGTCATTAATGCATGCATACAGATTGGTAATAGTGAAAGTTTCGAGAAAGGCAAGCATTATTACAAACAATTGTTACAGGATGAAAAAATTCAGTTGTCTGATAATATAATACTACAAACATCACTGATAGATCTATATGGGAAAAGTGGTGATGTAGAAATGGCTGAAAAGATTTTTAATGATATGAATAATCGAAATGTAATAACATATAGTGCATTAATGAAATGCTATAATTTGAATGGATTACCACATCGATCAATTGAAATATATAAAAACACGAAACAACAATTTATTGTTAATGACGTATTAGTCATTAATGCATGTGCTCAACTCGGCTTTAAGAAATTACTTGAAAACATTCATGAACAAATACCGAAGCAATATGTTCATCATAATTTAATATTACAAACCTCTTTGATCGATGCTTATTCTAAATGTGGTGATGTTAAAACAGCCGAAAATATTTTCAGCTCAACATCCAAACGTGATATAATTACGTATTGTGCAATGATAAATGGATATGGTGTAAATGGTTATGGCCTTGAAGCTGTCAGTTTATTTTATAAAATGATAAATGAAGCAAAGATCATACCTGATCAACAAACATATGTTTGTGTTCTTAATGCATGTAGTCATTCTGGCTTAGTTGGACAGGCGGAATCAATTTTTCAATCTATTGAATATAAAGATGAAAAAGTCTATACAGCAATGGTATGTATTGTTTTCTCTAAACTGATACTATTATCATTTTTGAGAGATTATTCTACTAATCTTTCAGACAACTTGATCATCGCAAACTTTTTCTTCGTTCTTTTCTGAACGAAGTATGTATAGAAAATTGCAACTTCTACTATTCGTATGTGTTGTTCTAGATTGATACATTAGCACGTGTTTACCGATTTGATAAAGCTCAACTACTCATTGACGAATATGAGCAGCAACAAGGAAATAAATCGTATTTACCAATGTATATGGCATTATTATCAGGCGCAAGGAATAATAACAATAATCTAAAAGCAAAAGAAATTTATAATAAGCTATGTTCAATACCTAATGCAGATAATAATACTTTGCTAACTGCTTCGGTTTTATTGTCTAATACATATTCTGCATATGGCAATTATGAAGAAGCAACAAAAGTAAGAGAACAACAACTGGTTGGAGGGGTGAAAAAAGCAGTGGGTGTTAGTTTGACACTAGTTAATGGTCAAATTTTTGAGTTTAAAGCACATGATCGACGTCATCCGCTATCAAATAAAATTTATGAAGAATTGGACAAGATGACCGAAGAGCTGAAACAAGATGGATACGAATGCGATACACGTTGTAAGTTAATTACTTAATAACTTGTTAGAGTTGATGCACCGTTATTTTATGTGCAGTGCTTACAAGAGTAAAAGCTATTATTACTTCATTTAGGGACGACACGTGCTCCAGATCCTGGAGAAAGTATTGAATCTGTGTTATGTGGTCATTCGGAGAGGCTAGCGTTAGCTTTTAATTTCATTTCTTCTCCAACGTCTCCACAAATGATTCAAATTACAAAAAATTTACGCGTATGCGGCGATTGTCATGATGTCACAAAACGCATATCAAAAATCAGACAATGCGAAATAATTGTTCGTGATAAGAATCGTATTCATCACTTCAAAGATGGTTATTGTTCGTGTAGAGAACACTTTTAATGATTTTCTTTTGTGCGTTCATGTTGATACATATGAACTGGATACAAAATGCGAACAGGAGATCTAAATTGAATTGTTTGTTCATTTTTGCCTGTTGATCAGCTTCTGTGCCCACATATCGAATAACTGATCAATTGTGTCTGTGTGAATATAGTAGAAAATTTTCTATTTTTTCCTTGTTCTTCACGTAGAATATATTTATCTGTCACACTTGTTTTCAACGCACTGGTTTTTAATAAAAACCCAAAATTTAAGCGTAGCTAATGAAATAGGCATTAAATGGCATTTTTCAGACAATTCATACTGTTCTTCGGCCATTTTTGTACATTATAAATGAGAACGTCTTAATGTCCAAAAATGGCTTTTCTTTCAACGGGCTAAAAACTGTTCGAGGATAGGCAGCTACTATCTCTATATCGTGACAGTTAAAGACAGTCTTATATTAATAACTGGTTATCTCATATGGTTAAGAAAAGAAAAAAAAGTGTAACTTATAGAATTGAGCCCACACATATATACACAAAAATTTATCATTTTTAGAAGGTGAAATGATTCCATTGGGAACGATTACTACAACAAATGATATAAATCAACGGCCGTAGTTTAATCACTTGGTTCTATAATGCAAAAGAATACCTTTTAATTTCAAAATTTATATGACATAGTGACTGGCTCGTTTTTGTTTGTGACTCTATCTCATGAATTTGGTTGTCATTTTGCGATTTTTATTTGTTCTCTTTTGTTTTTTCATTTTATGTAACTACTCTGTCCTATCTTGAAGCAAAAAGGAGAGAAGTGTAAGGTTACACTAGGTGAGATTTTGACTATTTTCATCAAAAATCATAAAATTCATAACTCAGTCAAAATCCATCTAGACTACTTCAGAATATCAAGATATACTGTATTTTACACGCTCAGAATGATTCTATCTCTTAGATTAATAAAAACATATTCTTGGTTCCGAAGGTTTCTTGAGAAGCTGCCGAAAACCGAAGTATTTTCTATTGGTTTCTAAAACATGTATTGAGCTTGCTAACCTCAAACATTTTACTGACTCCATTTTTGGAAACCAATAGAAAATACTTCGGTTTTCGGCAGCTTCTCAAGAAACCTTCGGAACCAAGAATATGTTTTTATTAATCTAAG
>CAJNOQ010007182.1:0-12614 GCA_905250885.1 Didymodactylos carnosus
TGAGACATAGATTATGCTACAATTTTGTCGCGCAAAAACAAACAGAGAAGAATTTCTCTCCAAATGTGACCGTTTGTGGGGGGAGGGGGGGCAGTTAGACTGGCTGTGAGTACTTACTCAGCAAGCCAAACGCGCATACACAGTTTTCTGGACTTCAATTTTTTGTCGGCAAAATGAGTTGTCGGCAAAGTGTACATATCGAGAAAAAGTACCTGTCGGCAAAGTGTAGATGTCGGCCAAGTGATGTGTCGGCAAAGTGATTGTCGGCCAAGTGATCCGGATCCCATTAAAACATTGTTTTTTATTAGCAATTGTTAATGTAGAATTTTTTACAGATTTACCAATGGGTGTAAATAATAAATACTTTTGTCTCCATTTTTCTGTTTCTATAAAATGACTTGTTTTTGGTATTGATTTTTTATTAGCATTAATAAGTTCATATTCTTTTTCATGGTTAAATCTCGTAATTTTTATGCTTTATATTCTTTGTCATTTTCATTTGATTGAATTTTACAACCAAGACTAAGACTACCACGTTCCAACACAGAATGATAACTAATTAAATTTAATGCTTCGTTAAATTTAAAGCCCAATGGGCTATAGTTTTGCGCATTTAAATGGATTATTGTTCATAACGTGTTATTCAAATCATCCGTTTTGGATATCCATTAAATTTCAAATTCTGTTTCAAATTCAAATGGATCATCTATTTTTGCTTTAAACGAACCCGAATTAATACACCAATACAAAAATTTGTTAATAAACCGTAAATTACTTGTCTATCAGATGTAAATTGCAATATTGTATGGAGATGTTCAACACATTCCGATGGTTCCGAAGATAAGTTCCTGAAACATCCGACCGGATCCGACGTCGAAACATGCCAAAATCCGACACAATCCTACCGGAACCTGGCGCCCGTGGCGGATTCCGTGCCGGAAGATGTCAGTAATGATCCGACCGGATCCTTCGAGTTCCAGACATCGGATTCCGCTGGATTCGGCAGAATGTGACCATTTTTCAGGTGTCTGAAAGCTAAAAATAGGCTTAGATTTTTATTTCCTATTCTTTTTCGTTCATTTTCTAATGACTCCTGTCTCTGCTCATTCGAGAAAGTGTAAGGGCCCACTAGCTATGGCGTGTCTGTTGACCAGTGTGGCGATGATTCACACTGTTAAGAATTGAGAAGAAAATTTTCTTCGTTTTCATTTTCTGCAATGTCATATTTAAAGTACTGCTGTCGCGAAACAAAGAAAGGTGAATATATTATACACACAGAAAAGAAAGAAAAAAAACGCAATAATATCATCGATTAAATCAACTTTAACTGCTGGAACCAGTAAGCATTTACAATAACTTTAGGTAATTATCTAAATTTTGATCTGTACAATATTTGAACAACAAAAACTATAAAATTGTCCATGAAACTGTTACCTGCTCTCTAAAAAAGGCGTTGCGAGAGCGAAAAACTTTGAAATTGACTCTTAAATCTCAAAATGATTTCAAATTCTTTTGTAACTAAGAGAATACCATAGCCATTTTAAAAATCCTTTTTTTCGTTCTTTCAAATACTCAAAAGGTTTTTTAAGCTTTTTTACACCCTCAAGTGATCCATGTGGTGATATTCTTCGTAACCCTTTTTAGAAAGAGTTTAAAAGCATTAAAACAATCTTTTGCTTTTGTACCTTTTTTGTGAAGAGTTTCCACGCATCTTACAGAGAGTACCAGAGTAAAGAGAAACGTTTTCGACTGCTACAGCTATCCCAATACAATGTATCTGGGATTACATGTCCACCCAACTGTTTTAAATTCTAGGTCCAATATCTAATCTTTTATCATAAAATATAAAAAACGAAAATAGTAATTACAATGACATATAATTTAACTCAGAATGAACAACTACAAAATATAACTCAATTATCATCCCAATATGAAGTATCTGCTTTCTAAAATACCGACATAAAATAATGAATCCTTTGGTATTGAGAAAACAACAACAGAACAGTTTTGTTTCTAATGAATCTTCTAAAGTGTAATTCGGAATTGAAACATTGAGACACTGTATTGAATGCGTATGCAAATGTGTACATCAGAGTTGTAGTTGTTCAATGATCTTTCACGAAGAGCTACTATTCATTTCAAAACAGAAGAGAGTTGCATATTTTTTGAATAGTACTAGATAGAAGAAAGAGAGAGACGTTCAGTCTTCGATGTTTTGTAGAATCTGATCTGGTCTTTTGATGAATAAAAATACAAACTTCTTATGGATTAATCTAACTACACTGTTAAAAAACTGTGTTCTTCAGTTTTTCAGAGAACTGAAAAGTCAACGGGAACTTTGTTCTTCATTTGTCCCAAATAGAGAACTTAAATTCTGTTCTTCAACTCTCAAGAACTCTAAATTTGTTCTTCAGTTTTTAAAAAAATGGTTTTTTTCGTTCTTTGAAAAATTGAGAAACAAATTTAGAGTTCTTGAGAGTTGAAGAACAGAATTTAAGTTCTCTATTTGGGACAAATGAAGAACAAAGTTCCCGTTGACTTTTCAGTTCTCTGAAAAACTGAAGAACACAGTTTTTTAATAGTGTAGCCTGCCATGAGATATTTTGTCTAAAATCTACAGTTTTTCTAACTTTTGTCATGAAACAGACTTTTCTATAAAATGTTGAATTAGATGGATTGATAATCTACATTTCCATTTATTTCTAAGGGTACGAAACGTGCTCTGGTCCGATCTAAAGGTTCCCACAAAAAACAAATCCACAACGTAACCATGGTACAGAGAAGTTTCATATTGACTGGATCGTATCGACGACATCCTGGATTCGTCCTTGCACATAAGAAGTTTATATTACCAAAAAAAAGATGTAGATTGGTAATCGTTTTTCATTGAATATCGATAAGATATACCTTTCATTTTTCCGTTACAGAAACAGATCATATTTTGGCTACACAATATCGAAGAATGCTCGTCTGTACTCTCTCTCGTCTATCCAACACGAATCGAAAATATTCAGCTTTCTTCTGTTTGAAATGGATCGTAGTTTATGTAAAACTATTTGACAATAATAATGATAAGAAGACTGGATAAAATAACATGAGTCGAATAGTTTGACGATTTGTATCGTTTATTATTGCTCCTGCATCGGGGTTATAAAGCAGTACTTTTCTTAAATAATGTGGATTGGTCGAATGATTGTGCCGTGTGGCAATATTTTGTTTTCGTCGATAATGTTTTGTTGTTTTTAAAATTCGAAGATGATGATGTTCCGAAGTTTGCTGTGTATGATGTTTCATATGATGATGATGATAATGAGGATAAAACACTGTTGTTGTTTGTGGCTGTCGAAAATTGTCTTCATCTGCTATACAATATGTCTCATCATTGTTTTCAATTCGTTCTAAATTAATTTCACAATATCCATGTTGAACTGATAATTGAAAATAGATGTACCGAAAATTTTCTTTAATCGTATTTAGACGACAATGTTTCGTAAAATATTTATACAGACAACATAATGATTCACGTAATTTAACACAACGAAATTGATGTTCGTCACATTTAGACAAATCACAATAAAAATGACTTAAACATTCTCGTGGTATTCTATAGGTTTGTTGTTCTGTGAACAAATTATCACATATTATTGATGACGATTGACTATCATTCGAATTAACATCAACGTTCAATAGATAATACGAACTGTTACTGGTAGTAGAAGACAATGATGAAAACAACGATATAACAGTATTAGAAGAAGAGATGAAAATAATCAAAAACAATAATAAATACATGTTATATTTCAATTATTCCTAAACAAAAAAATAAATCATTAACTAAAGATACATCGTTTCCGTCTAAAAGATTAAAAAAATGTGACCGATTTTTTGTTATACATCAATACTAAAATTGCATAATATGCGTTTTATATCTTTTATGCACTTATCGAAATAGGTTAAAATGTTTTATGTTAACAGCGTGATGTTTTAATGCAATTTTTTTTTTATCATTCTAAAATGAATTAAGCTATTGCCGTTGATTAACGATATAAAACTTAGTACAACTTACTTACATTTATATGTGATAAGAAATATATAACAGAATGATGTTTCTCGATAAGATCTAGCAATAGTTTTCTCTTTTTACTTCTATAAAAAAAAGAACTTGAACGATGATTCGAAAGAAGATTTATGTTAAATGTTATGCTATTTCCTTCATAACTAAAACGAAGAAAAATTAGTATTTGGTACTTACTATCACTCGTGTGTCTTTTTATATTGTTCACAGTTTGATCTAATTACTTCAATGTTGTTATTATGTCACTGAGATATTACAACAGATGTTGTTCAATAAAATGAGGAGACATAAACTGTCATCATCTAATTCAATCTGAAGGTCATAATCACATAATAAAACTGCACGGTTTCAGATATGATTTATATACGTATGTTAAGCATTGCAACATTCTAGGAAGCATGATTATTGTAACTCTCAAATTTTTTGTGATAAACTTATGAGGTATTCGTGTGAATAGAGAAAAAGACTATGATAAATGTCTATGTTATGCTCAATTATATATTTTGTAGTATTCTAATTATAAAATGATTATTTGTTGGATATTCATGTTTTGCAGCATCTAGGAGAGGTATAAAAGAAAAAAATTTTCTACACAAAGATTTATCGAGAATGAATGAATGCCAATATACTTAATTATTCAATGTTGAAATTTCTAAATGTAAGTGTTGTATATACATGTAATAAAATCTAATTGATAACAATACTTTCTTTGTTGAGTGCTTAAGGAGAAAATATGAGTGATATTTTCTCACACGAAATTAGTCAACAAAGGCAAGAAATGATTGTATAATTATCATGATCGTACCATATTTTTTTATCCATTATTTTTTCACATATTCATTAACACGCTATATTTAGTACAGACAAATCTTAGTTAGATGTACAAAATAGAACAATTATCCTCTCTCATGATATAAATCTTTTGATCTTTTTACCTTCAATGGATGTGAAATTATGTGAAACATCATCTCTCAATTATTAACTAATTTAAACTTTTGCCTTCAGAAAGATTCTATGTTGTTCATGAATTCATCAATTTAGTTCTTGTCAATTGTCGGTATAGAGTAGTACTTTAAAATGATTGTAATCAATAATGGGTGGAGTGATATGTTTTAGCATAAATAATCGATCTGTATGTTATTTGAAGTCTAGTTTTATAATATAAAAAATTTATAACAATTAGATAAAAAGAGAAAGAGAGTTTAGATTCTAGAACGAGAATGGCATCTCTTCTGACTCAAGTACTATATACTATATAATTATATTAGACAAAGACGTATAGACATCATGAAAAAGAGAAAATCATCTTTAATCGCAGACATATCTACTAATTATGTTCATTGCATTATGGGACGTGTTACTTATTATCCGTTTATACTATTTGTTGTTTTCTTTGAAGTAATCATTATTCTCACACAGATACACTTTGTATATGGTTTCAAACGATTATTTTATCAACTGAAATTCAAATAAACAACATAACATTGATAGTAATATTACTCAAAATAAACATGACATTATGCTGCATCACATAACACTTAATAGTAGTCTGGGATCGCTTGATCAAAACATGAGAAGAAGATCTATGTCATATACCAGACGAATATGATAAAACGTTTAAAATATCCTTTTATGGCTGATAGACACTGATCATTGTTTAAGCTTATAGGTGAATTTACAAAAAAAGTCTTAGAAAAGCGATCGACTTTGTTCCATACATTATATGAATTATGCCTGAGATATCGAAGTTTAAAATGCTCATCTAACAGCTGTATTTAGTCTATATTAGAACTAAAACGTGACAATAACCTGAAATGCACAATATGAATATGATCCTTTCCTAGTGAATGTGAAAAAATCGGGTTGGGTACCCTGGATACCATGATACTGTAATGTCATAAGTACTCGGCTTCCGCACGCAAAAGTATTTAGGTACCTTCAAAGTCTTTTTTTAGGTATCTCTGCTAGCCTCTAGTATTAAAGTATCCAACAAGTAATTTTAGGTACCCATCCAAGCAATATCATTGGTAGGTACTTAGTCACACTTGGCTTGCGGCAGCCAAAGTTCTTAGGTACCCGAATTCAAGTACATTCACTAGGGTTATTCCAGTGCAAATAGAATATAAGATAACAGTTCAAAATAGGTACGAATCGACACGCGGCAATCATATTCTATTATCTAATAAAACATAAATCTTCCAGTTTTCTTCTCTATCCGATTCTGTTGAATTGAATAGTATTACAAATACATTTGTTAACTGTTCTCATTTATCATGTCATGATGCCACGCTATTAAACTTACTTTGAATGGTTATCCTGTAAAATTTTACTCGACTGCAACGTTCACTGAAAGTTAGTTCTAAACATCTATTTTTGTCGTACATTTCGTGCATGTAGTTTTGATAAATGCTTTATTCATGTATTAAGACACATACACACGTTATGATAGAGATATTTGGATGAACTAGTTTTTATTGTGAATAATATAAAATATAAATTGACAAGGACACTACATATACATGAGAGAGAAGAAAAATAACATCATGCAGTGAACGGAACAAAGGTATATTTGATATGAATAGTAAAGCGCGTATAGATATTATTCTTATGATAATTTGTACACTCAGAGAGATGATCAAGAGTTTCATTTATTTATACTGACAACTGAATCAAACACACATATACACAATAGCTTACTTGATGAAAATGTAAAAATATCCACCAGATTCTAAAATTGTTTTTAGTTAGAAAAACATTTCATCGTGAATGCACATTTTTCTTCATTTCTATAGATGAGAATCATGAAGAACAATGTAGGAAGAGATGAATGTTTTTTGTCTTATGAATATAGTACATATTAACTGAAACGGAAAAAACTCAGATATTGAACACTTGTTCAGTATAATCATGAAGAAAATAACAATCATGAAAATAAAAAGCATTCTAGGATATTTTTTGTTTTTCCAATCAATTCATTTATCACACACTTATACATATAGATCAGAATAGAGCGAATATCATCACTGAAATATTCCAATTTATATTAATAATAGCCATAAACTATCTCGTTTAAGTAGTACGCTCTTGTCAAATACATGGATGAACACCGACTAAATAGAATAAAGAAATTGCAAATATGAAGACAAAACTGGATATCAAAGCACTCTGATGTGTGAAATTTTTCAATTAATTCGCTTCATCAGTATCTCACACTTTTTAATAACTATTGATCCCCCATAGCTCTGAAAGAAGAATGCATTTAGTTGTTAAGGTGGGGAAAATGTAAAGATCAGATTCTTCTGTTGAGAAATGTGGACTACGCTTTTTATCGGTTCATATCTTCTATTTTGGGCTTTTCCTTTTTTATTTTATGGTATCCGATCAAGCACTACTATTCACCTTCTCCAACTCTGAAATTCTTGACCGCATTTATTTGTTGTGGTTCTTTCTCTCAGCAATACGAAGTCTTCGTTCATCAGCTGCAGGAACATCTGTTTCTCATAACTGTTCGCCATACTAAAAAAGCGTACACTAAAAAGTTCTAACATTTTTTGCGACAAATGTTCTAAAACTGATGCAACAGCGTCACACCATATTTTTTACAATGCAGAAGTACAAAAAAATGAATAAGAGCATGAAGTGATTAAAATACAATAGCAGCGCCTCTAAAGCACAGCTCGAGTACTCTTCAATTTCTTCCATCTGCTAGTAGCGATGTAATCTGGGATTCCATATGATCCAAATTAATTAGGATTGAAAATTTTTCGGCGCAATTTAAAATATAGATAATAATTTCAATTTTGTATTACTCGTCTACTGGAATATTCAATTGAAATACTTACTTCAGAACAACTGCATTCACTAACGAGGGAAGGTCTTCAAATACCCAACTCCGTTTTTAATGATATTATGTCAGTTAATAGAGAGAAGCGAGCTGATAAAAATCCTAAAAGGAGAACCCATATTAAGTTCTTTCAAAAGTTATGACTTTTTATTGTTGTAACGGAACACTGTGTGTAGTAACAGTAATAATTCTGCAACACAGTCAAGACAAAGAATTAAGAGTTGGAATTTTCTTTTGTACTTTTGCTAATAGTCTGCTAATATTACAGAGAATTTGAACGTTATATCTTTCTAAATTCGCTAGTTATTGAACTTTTCTTCTTGAAGGAAAACAGTGTTTTTAGTTATTAGCTTTGCCACGTGCGTGCTTTCCCGTTTGTGAGACAAAGGGAAACTAGAGAACCCTTAAGGGAAGATTGGAGAGTCAACTTTTTTTCAGAAAGATAACGTTCTTCTGCGAAATATTATTTCTATTCTATCAGCTGGCTCGTTCACCTACCAAACCTTCTGCTTTAGTTTTCATCGCATTAAGCACTACAGTATATGTTCACTATGGAGAATATCAGGTGACGATTAATTATTTCAAAGGAAAAACGCTAGAGTTGTCCTGGCCTTTTTTAGGATGTTCTCTTGTTTCAGAAAAACACTATTCTCATTCAAGAGGAAAAGTTGAATAACAAGCGAATTTAGAAAGATATAAGGCTCAAATTTTTTGTAATATTAGTAGACTATTAGCAAAAGGTCACTCACCTGTAATGCGATGCCCTCCGCTAAATAAATAGGTAAATAAAAAGACAAACTTAAGAACGAAACAAAAAAGTAAAAATTTATCGGATCGGGTTCGGGTTACGCTTTCTTAACCCGTGCAGATCTCTACCGAAGACCTGGTGTAGCAGCCTCATACCCTATACTAAATATTTTGCGTCCAGTTTGTTCAGAGAAAGTTTGCTCTTATTAGTTCGAGATAATTTCATATTTTTTTTCTCTGATGTTATTTTTAATTGTGCTATAGTTTTTTACAATTGATTTTTTGATAAATCGCTGCAGTTCAATGGTAATTCATCTTATTTTCGATTACGTACATTAAATACCTTTCGTTTTATCAAAAGTGTGAATGCAGAAATAAACATTACTGATTTTTTAATGTAGATATAAAATCTATTTTCTTTTACATCGTATTTTAAAAATACATTTTCGATTCTTGTTCTTATATGACTATTAATATTGTAAGTGATTCAATTGCTTGTTTATTCAGCTGGATATGGGTTACTTTCGTTTACAGTTTTTCATTCTCATATTCTTTAAGAAAAGTAAAGCATTCAGTCGTTTAAATAAAAATTGTTTATTAGTCTGCTGTTTTATTCGAGCTCATATTGTTAGCGGTCAGCGAATTAACAAACAATTAAGTTCTTGTTCACCTATTTCAGATATATTGTAGTTTTCTCACTTCATTGATAAGGTTGCCCATGAATTTTTTTTATTACTAACTAATAATTTCAGTGTTTCCTTTTATGTCTTTTATTCTCTTTTTATGTCTCTTTATGAAAAAGAAAATATTTTTATTTTAGAAAAATAATGATTAAAATAAGTCTAAAACGAAGTCAGTTACAGATCACCTCAGCTGAATTGAATTTGAAGTTTCTTTGAGAATGAAATTAGCAGATCAATTTCTGGTGTTGAAATACATTAAGGGCGATAGTGATTCTGACTTCGGCAAAACTTGTAACGGTATTTTGCCTTTTGTGATGGGTGCCGCGATTCAAACCATCTTTTTAGAGAAAAATAAGTCGTTATTGACATACGTGCTTTTATTATGTATAGTCCGAAGTACTTTGTGTTCACTGTTTCTTCTCTTTTCGCTGAGAAAGCTCCATTTTACTTATATACGGTTGAACATAGACAAAAAAAAGTAAGAAAATTCTTTGAAGCATACAACAAAAGTACACGAATCAGCCGGGTTAGGGGATTTCCTTGGTTTTATTTGAAAAACAATTTAAGGTGACTAGATTCGATCTAGAGATCGACAACTCCGACTAATTTTTACTCCAATAAGAACTTTCTTGTTTTGTTTTCTTCTCGTTTATTTCGGCTAAAGTGCAACTTTACTAAATATAAGCACAGCTCCGCATTCAGCTCTGATAGATCAACTTTTTTGCGATTTCAAACTGAAATATCTGCTGAGTACTAGAAAGGAAATTTGAAACAGGTACTTAGCTACACATAAAAAGAAAATAATCTAGTACTTCGTTTTCTCCGTTGTATGCAACTGGATACATTACTCCATCTATACGTTACCGTAACTAGGTAGCAACCTCTACGGTTTTATACGCTATCCATGCATAAACCACTAACTTAAAGGTGACTTTTGTTCTTTTTGGAAATCGAATTTAGATCAATTACTGAAATGATGTTTGTAGTTCTCTCTATAGCTTTTATAGTATTTCTTCAAATTTTTGGACTAGCCATAACCCTTGTTATTTTCTCCTCTTTAATGTACTTGTTTCAGGACTGAATTCTGCCGTGATAATAATAGAACTACACCAGTCGATTAATCTGCGAAATTTTATTGCGGTTTGCTGGGTGGAAAAAAAGAAATCCTAAATATTCGTACACGCAGTCGTTTTTAACGACCTAAAAATCTCTATTTAAAAATTATGCAAGGAATTCGCAGTGCTTGTCGGCGAGCGGGTGGAGTAGCTCAAGCTGTTTTGAATAAACGTTCAACAAATATTGGCTCGAGATGGTCAAAATTAGCAATTCCAACAGCCAATTTTCACAGTATGCATATAACTTTCTGGTAAGGGTTTCTATTTGCCGTTTCTTTCCTTTCTTCAGTTGTCGGAAGACAAAATGCACCACCAACAGCCTCTGCGCAAACAAATCCCTTATCATCGAAACAAACTCAAACCCCGAGTACTACTCTTCCTCCCAAACCAAAAGAACCTGTACAAAATAAAGGAGCTACAGGACGAGTTGTGTCTGTTATCGGAGCCGTTGTCGATGTACAATTTGATGATAATTTACCACCGATTCTCAATGCATTACATGTTGAAGGACGTCAACCAAAGCTTATTCTTGAAGTATCGCAACATTTAGGTATATTCTGCCCATTGTATTTTACTTCTAAATAACCGATATCTTAGTATTTATGTGTGTTTAGGTGATAATACTGTTAGAACAATTGCTATGGATGGTACAGAAGGTCTAGTTCGCGGTCAGCGTGTCACTGATGTTGGTTCACCGATTAAAATTCCAGTTGGAGCTGCAACTTTGGGAAGAATCATCAATGTTATTGGAGATCCAATTGATGAAAGAGGACCTGTTGAAGCTGAAGAGTATGTGAAATGTGTATTGCTTTTTCTTTCTTTGAATAATAACTCGATTGACATGATGAGATTGATGAGCATTGGGCTATGATAAACAAATGATTTCGACGTTCATCTCTGATCATCGATAACTGTCCTTGCCTCGTTCAGATTCAAATCTGTAAAATTTTATTTACTGATGAACGTCTATAAGGGTACAATACTTAGTACTTATCTACTTTTTGTGTTTATATGTATTATTCAGTATTGCTTTTTCTTTCTTTGAATATTAACTCGATTGACATGATGAGATTGATGAGCATTGGGCTATGAAAAACAAATGATTTCGACGTTCATCTCTGATCATCGATAACTGTCCTTGCCTCGTTCAGATTCAAATCTGTAAAATTTTATTTACTGATGAACGTCTATAAGGGTACAGTACTTAGTACTTATCTACATTCTGTGTTTCAGTTATGCAGCAATTCATGCTGACGCACCACCATTTACAGACATGAATGTCGAACAACAGATTCTTGAAACTGGTATTAAAGTCGTCGATTTATTAGCACCGTACGCCAAAGGAGGAAAAATCGGTTTGTTCGGTGGTGCTGGAGTAGGAAAAACTGTACTTGTCATGGAATTAATTTATAACGTTGCCACCTCGCATGGTGGTTACTCGGTATTTGCCGGTGTTGGTGAACGCACGCGTGAAGGAAATGACTTGTATCATGAAATGATAACAACTAAGGTAAACCATAAAACACTCCCGTTTTCTAGCCCTTTTCACATTGCTCTTTTCTAAAAGGTCATTGATTTGAAAGGCAAAGGCTCCAAAGTATCTCTCGTATACGGTCAAATGAATGAACCTCCGGGTGCAAGAGCTCGTGTTGCATTAACTGGTTTAACTGTAGCCGAATACTTTCGAGATAAAGAAGGACAAGATGTATTGTTATTTATTGATAACATCTTTCGTTTTACACAAGCCGGTTCCGAAGTAAGAAAAAATATTAGTATTAAATACATAGATCACACCTTTTTCTATTCTATTTCAGGTATCAGCTTTACTCGGTCGTATCCCATCTGCTGTCGGTTATCAACCAACATTGGCAACTGATATGGGTACTATGCAGGAACGTATCACAACAACGAAAAAAGGATCCATCACATCAGTGCAAGTACGTAATCAGCATAAATATATTGAATTGTAAAGTATCATCTCAGTCTTTAAAGCTCTGAATCTCCAAAATAGAACTTCTACGAGTCGAACTAAGTAAATTTGATTCCATTTTAGGCTATTTATGTACCAGCCGATGATTTAACTGATCCTGCACCAGCAACAACATTTGCTCATTTAGACGCT
This sequence comes from Didymodactylos carnosus, assembly GCA_905250885.1. Classification (NCBI taxonomy): domain Eukaryota; kingdom Metazoa; phylum Rotifera; class Eurotatoria; order Philodinida; family Philodinidae; genus Didymodactylos; species Didymodactylos carnosus. Next base: position 12,587 of record CAJNOQ010007182.1, read on the forward strand.
ACTACTGTATTATCACGTGGTATTGCTG
>CAJNOQ010007183.1:0-12613 GCA_905250885.1 Didymodactylos carnosus
TCTAAAATATTGGTTTTCCAGAGACCTGGTTTGCAGAAATTTTAATGGAATTTTCATATACACCTCATCTGATTATAAATTCTTTCAGTTGTTCAAATCTTTTTTCATATTTGTTCTAGCTATTATGGTCGAGGAGAAAAATTAAAAATAAAGGTGGACACTCAATTTTGGTTGCCACTGTAAGTATTGTCTGCTAGTTTTTCTCCCAATTTTCTGCGGTTCCACATGAGAGAGAACGGGGTTATAGAGAAAGAAAGAACACATACGCTCTGGACAAAAGCAATAGGCCGACAGTCGCTTCACACAGTAGGTTTAATGAACAGAATATAACGGGATATCATGCAGACAATTGAAACATGCTAGGACAGCCTAACAGCTGGTTACCTAGTCGCCTTTTATTAATTCAATGGAATATCATTCATAAGAAGCTTCAATAGATATTCCTCTGCCATCTAGGCATAGTTGATTTCCTTCTTGGAAGGCTTCTAACAGTTGATATCATTAGATTCGGTCTGAATTTAAAAGATTCCATAGTATATATCAATTACTGAATGAAAAATCAAAACGTTCATTGTTGTTTATTCAACCAGCCCAGATGGTGCTTTTACTTTGATAAAATTTACTTATTCCCAGGTCGAATTCGCCTGATCTGATCTTGTCGGATCCCTTTAATTCCAGAGATCAGACGTCCGACCGGATCCAGAGATCGGAATTCATTAAACTCCTTTGCATTCCGATATCCGGAACCATTCGCATCCGTTAATTTCCGATCACAGGAAATTGACGAATCCTGTATTTCTTTAAGTTTTTTCTTTCTTTTCGGTGTGCATAATATATTCACCGTTTTGTTTCGCAACAGCAGCATTTTAATTCGACAGAATGCAGAAAATTAAAAACGAGAAGATTTTCTTCTCAACTTCTTAACGGTGTGAGTCATCGCTCACACTGTTCAACGGGCGTGTTGTACACGTCCTAGCTAATGAACCCTTTCACTCTCTCGAATGAACAGAGAGAGGAGCCGTTAGATAATGAACGAAAAACAGGAAATAAAAAATTTAAGACTATTTTAAACCTTAAAAACCGGTCATATTCTACCAAATCCAGCGAAATCCGATGTCTGGAACTCGAAGAATCCAGTCGGAACTTTTCCGACATTTTTCGCCACAGATTCCTGTATGTCGGATCTGATCGGATCTTTCAAAAACTTGTCTCCGGAATCACCGACCTGGGTTTTGAATCGGATTCATAATATAGTACCACTTCTCTGATTAAACTACGTCAACAGCAAACACCAGGAACAGATCGTTACCAACGTGGTAAAGAATCCAAAAATTGCGTTGATGGTGGAAACTTGCTGCTGGCTTCTGGTTCTTGGTCTAATTTCCCGGGAACCTCTTCAATGTTTATTTAAGTACCACAAAACGTGCTCTTTCCCCAGTGTATTTGTACATAGTTTTGAAAAATCCAAAAGAACACAGGCGTTAGAGAAGGTAAAAGTTCTCGTTTAATTGTTTGTTTTATTCATAAAAATAAAAATTCTTCAAACACAGGAACCTTGGATAGATTTGATTTCTTCATTAGAAGAAACTTTTTTTTAATTCTTTTTAATTAATTCATCATTTTCCCTCCAAAGTCAACTTTCTTGGCTTATTTTTGGCGCAATCATTGTAACTATAACAAATTCATAGCGAACACTGCTCGAGTAGTGTATGATCTCTCTTCGAACGCGAGAGAACCATAATCATAAAAATTTGTCTTATTTCGTGAGTCTTATCGTATCATGCGATCAGACTGAAAATTGTTATCGCTACTCATTTTGCGAGAAGAATAAGAAAGTTGACTTGGACTCGATCATCATGATACATCTGTGCAAATATTAATTGTGATATTGTGATTCGATTTAAACTTCATCTACATTTATTTTGTAATAATTGTGTGCGATAAAATTATTAAAAGGTAGAATTTGCAAACAATAATCATCTAAAATATACAAAAATATCATGAAATTACTGATGATCTCAGTAGAAAAGAGAGCGAATGTCAAACATTATAGGAATGACATATCGGTTATTTGAGATTAAAAAATTATTGCGTGAACTACTGTCCATTTCAGAATAGAATGAATCCATTTCAACTGGAGAAGTTGAATATCTTCGGAACGCAAAGAGCGAACGAGATCGGGTTACCATCATGTAGCCAAGATCGGGGCAGATAACTGTATATAGAAACCAAAGTTCTCACGTAATCTCAGATGGTATTTCGGAGATATATGGAAAATCACCCAGTGACTTTTCGATCCAAATCAATTCATTTGATAGCCCACGGTTTGTTCTACAAAGCCACGCAAGCTGCAGGTTTTTCCGTTCGGGTACTGAGCCTCATGGGCCGAGACACCTGAAAAGCACGTTTTTTGACTCAGTCGAGCTCACATTCGCATAAAAACATAGGTTTTCGGTCATGCTGAATCTCGCGGCAATGTTTATTCTTTTCTTCAGATTGAACGCAATATAATGAGTAATAAACTAGCCACATCAAGCCAGAAAAGAAAGACTCTTGACGGAGACTTTCATAACGGATGCGATTGGTTTTCTAACAGACTATTCATTTTTGTTAAATCTAACCGTTTTCTCCTGGAAATTATTCAAATCTAAGCATAAGTTGTTGAAGATATCTCCATAGAAAATAGAACTAAGAGAAAGACTGTACTTGTCAACTTTTTTTGAAAAAATAGTAAACAAAAAATAAACATGATCACATACAAATATTGTACATAGGTGAAACAATACGAACAATAAATAAATGAATACAAAAAGAACAAGCAATGAGTATCAAGACTATTTTTGTCTCTTTGCTCGTTCAAACTTATTTTTTTTAACTTAATTTTTTAAGAAACTCCTTGTTTTAAATTTAATTAGCGAAATTAAATTGGATTTGTCCAAATAACAATAAGAAAATAATACAACAAAAAACCAAGACATTAATAAGGCATAAGTGAATGCTGGTTTGTGTACAGTTCCAACGGGATAGATCAAATCACGCACTTCGATCATTATGTTTGAGTGACATTTAAATCTACAATAACCAAAAGAAAAAAACTTGCTATTTCGAAAGTAATCTCGTATATACATCTAAAGCAAAGCTATATCGCTAAGAGTTCACTGCAATGCTTACTATACAATATAAATCTAAAATTTAAGCATCAAGAGTATCCTAAGTATTCAAAAGAGCAGTTAATCGATCCAGATAATGTAAGATTAATACTAGTTGGATTGGAGTAGAACCGTTGCTAGAAACACTGAAAATATATCTGGTACATCCGACACACAGATTCTTATAACTGAGCTACATTTTGCTAATGGTACTGAATTTACATTGAAATCACTGTAAAATATACCCTCGCAGATAGCACATTTGAAATGCTGTGTTAACATTAGTGCACCCGATTCATCATAACTCACAAAATGTAATCACGGAAATATATAGGATTTTCGTATTTTTGAAATTTAGCTGAGCGATGAAATCTAGAGGCATATGCTTGAAAATCACTTCACATAGACAGTTTTTGATGCTCTATCGAATAATCATCTCGCATTTTTTACAACAGGTGTTGTTCAAATCGAGCATCTCCGGTGGGGATTTTTCTCCAAAATATCACCTTTCGATCTAGCTCATGCAAGTTTCCCATAACTTTTACTAAAATTGAATACGCATTCTTGGACAACTCGACGAGCTCTACAAAAGTAGCTTAGCAAGGTCTTGCTTGCTAAATATCTTCTAAAAACTAGGTGAACCTGTGTAGAACAAGCCATTCTCGATAATATTGATCGACCGATTGGAATGAGTATACCAAATAGTAGGATAATCATCGCAGAAAATTAATATTAGTTCAACTTGGTTTTTTCCCGGTAGCCGTCAAAGATAGCCGTCAGGAGCCACTTTCTACATGAAAAGACGTAGAAAGTGACTCCTGACGGCTAGCGGGAAACAACCGTTCAACTTCGTAAAGTCAAAATCGAATTCTATGCACTTTTTTTACTGGAAAACAGCTGTTGTATTGTATTTCAATCACAGTTTATCTCGTAGCCTCTATGTTTATGTTGTTTCAGTTGTTCTTATCGTATGTAGCGTCATCTTTCGCACGTGGATGCTTCTGTTAATTACTAGTCAATCTTTTTTGCAAACTTTCTTTCGGTTTGCTTTCTACAGCTTTTTTTCAGTTCCAGATAGACTTACTAATCTATACTTTAGCAACGATAGTCTTCATAATAATGTAACCAATAACGCATTCGCTTGACTACGTTTATTTTATTTTGTGGTTTGGTTGGTTGTAGCTTACCGATGCGACACTATTGAATCAGATTAAATTATTTTGTTTTATTTCTGAGTAGAGATGTAAATCATGCTTTTAGTCCAAATAATTGTGACAAAACCGTTTGAAACTGTTATAGTAGCTGCAATTTTCGACATTGAAATAGAACTATTTTGCTGCACAGCATGTCACTGGAACAAAATAAATAAAGTTGGTTTTGTGTTACTGAAAAGTGCCTTTTCGTATGCAGCACACTCGATAACCCAGAAGCTTTTTTATTTTTGACGAGGGGTCCTCCCAAACGTTTACGAAAAAGTTTGAAACTAATATTATCCCATGAAAAGTTTTTTGCGCCATTTTATTTCGAAATTTTTCGTAAACCTTTGGAAGTACCCCTAGCCAACAATAAAAAATCTTCGGGATTATCGAGTGTGCTGCATACGAAAAGGCACTTTTTAGCAACTCAAAACCAACTTTATTTTTTTTTTCGGTGATAGGGGGTTTCTGAAATAACGCACAATAGCTTTTCTGCTTTTTTTTCGTCTATCGGCGTGACCAGCTAACGGTCTCCCTCAAATCAGCAGGTTAAAAAAATAATTTTCTACCTAATTAAGTCGAGAAGCACACCACCATATGTAGTTTTGCACGTTGATCACGAAAATCATCTTTAAAAATTTTAATTTAAAATTTTGTAATTGCAATTTTCTTGAAAAAAATTCGAAACTACGATAATCGATAGAGAATTCTCTACAAAAATGGATTATTTTTTCGAAGTTGTAATACTTATACCAGGTTTTAGAGTCAAAAGATTTTTCTGGAAAATCAGTTTTTGTAAACACTTTTTCAATGAGTTAAACAAGTCTGTTAACTTTAATTTAAATTACATCAAACAGAGCACATGTCAGTCTATATATCTTTTTCTGAATATCTTCGCCTTTGAGTTTAACCATCTGCAATGAAACCATATAAAAAAGGATGAATATCCGTTACGAAGGATATTTTGACATTTTTATTTGACTCGATAATCGATAATGAAGGTCTCTAAATGTCCAAAAAATATTCTATTTTTTGAAATTTCGTCACGATCTCTACTTTCCCAATAACGTTTGTATGGCTCAATCAATTCTAATGAAATTTTTTTTGGTAGTAGGAGTTCTACTACCTATGATAAAAATTCCAGAAGATTTGCTTTCGCTATTTGCGAGTTATAAATTGCAGGATGCGAAAAAATGAAATTCCGTCACTCTTGGCCACACCTCGATGTGATGTTAGAATATTCTTTCTGTTTTTAGACAATGAATTTCAATAAAAAGTTCCAAAATCAAATTTGTTCGATTGTCTTTTGTTGCGAACACTCTGATTATTCAGTTCCATCTAGAATGCATTCGTTATATTTATTGTGCACAATATTTATTTTCGTCAATCGCTGACAGACTTGTTAATTGATGTGTTCAATTCGTGCCGGTACGAAAACGATCAACCCTTCCATATAATTCTGTTTCAGAAATGCTCAAAGCAGAATTAATGCGTTATTGATTGTGGTAAAGGTGTAACATCGAATGATTCAACAGAAAACAGCAGCAATTCAGCTTTGTCATCAGGATGAGTTTTATGTTGATATTAGAAATGATTTGTGTTGATATGTGTATAATGATAACGATGATAGTGAAAATGAAGAATTGATGACAACAAGCTTTTTGAGCAAATAGTAAGAATAACCAGTCGCTAACATTTTGCGCACAATAGCAGAGTGTTGTTTTGATTTTGTTTCATGTTATTGCTCACTTGTGTTGGATCCATCAGATGTGTGGAAGAAATCTATGATTTGAGGTGTATTTTTTGTTCTTTATACTTTTTAAACATATTTTTATTAAATGAAATAGTGAAAGATAAAATCTTTTTCCACATAATCTAGAAGAAATTTTTAGAACTGCTATACTGTTGTTACAGAAACAAAATGTATATGTAAATCTTGCACTTTGAACCCATATTTACAAATACGAATGTTCATTAGCAACATTGTGGTAGAGCTTTTTATTCGAATTTTCAAGGAGTGAAGTTTATTATGGATGTTGAAAACACAAAATACAGAACAGCGCGATAATTAGTGGCGGATTTTAGAAAATTTTTCCAGTGGATGCAGCTTTTTAGAAAACTAGTCATTATGTAAGATTTTTTTAAGAATTTTTAGAAAGAACAGATTTCCACATTTTTAAACTAGAAGGAACACTTTGAAATCAAAGATTTCGCCCCTAAATCCGCCACTGGCAATAATACTGCCATGGGAGTCGGGGCAATAAATACTTATGATTACCATAAACAAGATCTGACATCCTCTTTCTTACTGGGCGAATCTTAAAGTATTTTTTTTATCGCAGCTTTAATCTACTGGAAGATTATTGTTTTATCCTAACTATGAAAAGTTTTATTATGTTTTTCAAAACTTTAACTCAATCGTGTGATGATCGATGAGAAATGTGACTGGAAAACTTGTTTAACTTAGTCTCTCTTTTTTGATTAAAATCTAACTAAATCGATGTTTTTGAAAGAAAAACATGATAGTCAACATTTGAAAATATTTTACATATAGAAAAGCGACGACTATTCCAGATTGTATATTCTTTTATTTAAATATTTTTCAGTTGGAACAATATGAGTGTTTTGATTTGATTTCGGTTCATGTTAATATTCTAGAGGATGCCTCTTTGTCGTAATTTAAGACAGGTTAAACAGTTACTATTAACTGTATCTCAAGCACGATTAGCCTCGACAAAGTAAGTATGAAAAGAAATCGTTTAAAGTGTCTATGAATTTATTTTCTTTCTTCATAGTTCCTTCTGGTCAAATGTGGAAATGGGACCGCCCGATCCGATTTTGGGTGTAACCGAAGCCTTTAAACGTGATTCAAATCCAAAGAAAAGTAATGAGTGCATCATACAGATCATCAATTAACTAGTAACTAGAATTTTGGGTGTTTCTGTTTGATTTTAGTTAATTTGGGCGTGGGAGCTTATCGTTCAGATGAAGGAAAACCTTTTGTCTTAGAATCAGTCAAGAAGGTTTTTAAAATTTTCAACGACTATTTATTTAACAAGTGAACTAGTTTATTATGATTATTTAGGCTGATGAAATGATTCTAAAAGAAAAATTAGACAAAGAATATGCACCTATCTCTGGTATAGCTGAATTTTGTCAAGCAAGTGCTAAATTAGCATTCGGAGATGATTCCAATGTTATTAAAAATCAAACTGTATGTTAACAGGATTATAAATGTATTTTAAACACTACATGAATTTTTCTTATAGAATGCCACCGTTCAAGGTATATCAGGAACAGGTTCATTAAGAATTGGTGCAGCATTTTTGGTGAGTAATATTTCTTCAAGTAAGCATTACAGTTATTAGAATTTTTGTGAGATTTTAGGCAAAGTGGTTTCAAGGTAATAAAACGATATGGTTACCAAATCCCTCATGGGGAAATCATACTCCAATAATGAAGCATGCTGGATTAGACGTCAAAGCGTATCGTTACTATGATTCAAAAACAATTGGATTCGATTTTAAGGGAGCTATCGAAGATATTAACAATATACCAGAAAATTCCATTATTTTGTTTCATGCGTGTGCTGTAAGTAAAAATATTTGTTCATTGGACTCTTTACTCTCGAGTATGCACTTGCCAGCGTTAACAAGAGGGAATAAAATGTAGTAACATGTATTATCAGATGTTTTAAATGTAGAGAGTTATTAAAAATGAGAGAAATTTGTGAAAATACTGATTATGTCTGTCAGCGTCAATAATTTATTAATAATGTATGTTTTTTAGCATAATCCAACTGGCGTTGATCCTCAAAACGATCAGTGGAACGAGTTATCGTCAGTCGTGAAGAAACGTAATTTATTAGTGTTCATGGATATGGCTTATCAAGGTTTTGCTAGTGGAAATATCGACCAAGATGCTTATGCTGTTCGTCAATTCGTTAAAGACAATCATAATATATTATTAGCACAATCATATGCCAAAAATATGGGTGAGAGAATCTTTGTTGCTTCTTTATATTGATTTAAATCGTATTATTTCGAATTCAAATTTGTGCACTATTTTAGTAGTAGTTTTGTTTTTTTACAATAGCCGTTAATATATTCCAAATTTATTTAAGGTTTATATGGTGAACGTGTAGGTGCACTAAGTGTAGTATGTAATGATAAAGAAGAAGTTGATCGTGTTATGTCACAATTGAAAATCATTATTCGTCCAATGTATTCAAATCCTCCGATTGGTGGTGCACGTATTGCAGCTAAAATATTGACAAACCCAGATCTACGACAGTTATGGTTGAAAGAAGTTAAACAAATGGCCGATAGAATAATAACAATGAGAAAACAATTGGTCAGTAATTTAAATAAAGCAGGATCCCAAAAAAATTGGCAACATATTACGAATCAAATTGGAATGTTTTGTTTTACGGGATTAAATGCACAACAGGTGAGAGATAAATTAACTTTTAGTAATAATACTTGTAAAACAAAAATAAGTGTGAGAGAATATTTTCTTAATCTTATATTAAAGAATATCATTGTGGAGTGTCATTTAATGAGTAATTTGCGTTCATTTCTCTTTTTTTCTAGGTTGAACGTTTAACGAAAGAATTTTCGATCTATCTGACAAAAGATGGTCGTATATCAATGGCTGGTATTACCTCAAAGAATAATGAATATTTGGCTAATGCTATGCATGAGTGCACAAAATAAAGAGTTTTTTCATCAATTTTAAATTTTCTCTCATAATTTTAGTTGCTTCTTTTTCTTGCATTTCAAAAACAATTAAGTTATTTTGTTACTATTTTTATCATCTGGTATTTTGATACGATACGTTGTTATTGTGATGTAGAATAACATTGACAAAAACAAAAACCTTTCAATTTTCTCTGCTTTAGTGGTTAGTAATGGGTTGATAAACAAGTTTTTCATAAAATCCATATCCAGCGATTAATTTCTTTTTTTTATCCGTCAATGAGTGAGTGTGTAATCACGATTTATTTATTTATATCTTTGCACACTCAACGTGCTTTTATTTTATTGTTATATTTAATAAACAAAAAAGTAAAATGATTTATTCTTGTCGATTTTGAATACTAATATTCAACAATAAAATCAAAGGCTATTTTATTTCATACTCTTATTTCCTGTTTGATGAAGAAGTATGATCAATTGAATATATTTGTAAATAGAGTTGAAAAACAAACGATACGTTCTTGAAAAACTTTCACAATGGATAACAGGTAGGACAGATCAAACTGACAGTCGGTATATGTATGTTCTCTTTATTGACTGACTAGGAAAAAAAACTTTTTAAAATAGTGTTCTAGTTGCATAATTGATGGAAAGAATAGTTCAAATTGAAAAAATAAAATGAATTTATATTAGATTGTATTTTGAAAAAGATCAATGTAATAAAAAGGCATTGTTGCGACAAACACTTTTACAAAATGGAAGCTCTAACCATTGCCATCATGAAGGAAAATCTAGAGAATAGAATTGAATAATACAAAAATCGTATTGATGCATCACTATGTTGATGGTATGTTTATTATTATGAAAAGGAAACAAGATGATTGGAAACAATTGTTGAAATCGTTTAGCAATGTACATTCCCAAATGAGTTTCGCACTAGTATTCGAAGATGACTATCACTTACTATTTCGTGATGTAAAAACTGAACGAAGTACGATATCAGTAAATATCATAAAGTGTGCATCTGGCTAAGGAAAAAGGTAGTGATGAATGATGAGAATATGTCAAAAGTTAAAGAAAATCATTGTCACACACATTCAGTAAAATTCATGTAAAAATGTGTTCCTTATTTACTAGCCATGACAATAAGCAATGCAGTCCGTTATTTGTTGAACAACTTTTGCTGAAAACCGATGAGGATCTGTGGTTTTTGTTCATGGATAGAGGAGATCGGACAATGGGTTTTTCATGAAAACTAAGCCTAAAAAGCTTTAAGGTAAAGTTTTGAGAGAGTCTTTGGACAGCCTGTTCTAATTTTTACTTTGATAAACCTGGAAATAGGATAAAAAATAAAATCGAACAAACCTTAGAGCTTTTTATAGAGTTTTGTTGGAAACTTCGAAAGTACAGATAGATTCTTTTTGTATTTTGAATCGCACGATCATGTTCAGCAGCTCAAATAGGGTTGATCATGTTCGATAGCGAACTATCAGATTGGTACATACCTAATAGAGTATAGAATTCGATTAGACATGTGGGAATACACAATTTTTTTCTAAAGATTTTAAATTTATTTAAATAAAACATAAAAAACTAAGTTAATTATAAAAGTTTTATATTGGAGCGAAGCATCTCTTGAAAATGACCTTCATTACACTAATGATTGATCATATCCAAAAATCGGTTTGTTATCTGTGAATTAATTTTTCAAGAAATAGTCATATTTATTTCTCAATTCTGGCATAGTAAAATCGCCCATTACGATGTACATACAACAAAACTATTACTGGATAGTTTTGGTTCTACCGTGGTATGTTAGTTACCACATCAGTATTCAAAATAAATAGCGGTATCAACAAGAAAAATTTCAGCATAGACGAACATTATTTTATAAAAGTCTGAAAATACTTTTGTGCTCAGCGTATTATTACTGTGGTATTTGAAGTTAAGGCTATTTTCATACTCCATTATTATTCAATTTAGATTGATTTGATTTAATTTAAATCAAACAAATTTTTCGATCAAACTGAGTGTGCTTGTCCGTGTTTGTAAGTAGAATACAATAGAATAGGAGTGCTTCTTTCATTTTGTTTATTGTTTTTGTTCATATACCATTTAAATAAATACACACTTCTAGCATTGTTATTTTAATTTTGTTTATCTTGCCAACGTTGCATTTGATTCGATTTTATTTGTATTTTAATTTTTTTTCTCATTTTTTTCTTCTTCTTAAGAACATTAAGTTAGACAAAAGTGTTTTTGTTCATTGATCGGCACTTTACGTTTTTTTCTCTAAATATTAGGTTTCCGTTTGTTTTTTTTTGTTTTTTTCTTCTCTAAACGGTAAACGGATTGTCGACGTACAAATAGAAGTGTATTACTCTGTTTTTTATCTACTTTTCGTTAACCACACTTAATTATTATCAAAAACTCAGTTTTCTTGATTCATCAATAACAGAATCAAAAGATTATATTAAGAGCAATAAAAGGTAAAATCAGTTTTTAATTTTTGTTTAAGATTTTGAACATGCTTCAATACTCTTCTTATCATTCCACTCTAATATTTTTTGTAACATTGCTGCGACATTCTTCTGTTTAATATCTAAAAACAAGGGTGACATAGTCACAAATAAAAAGATATCTGGATGACGAGAAAAACCGATTTAATAACCTTTTCAATGTTTTAACAAAACAATTTATCTAATCTGACAATGTCAGGCTAGTTTATAAATAACTGTTCATATAGAAGGCTTCATTGTCCTAGAAATCACACTTTAAAGTCTTTTTTACCAATGAAAGAGAAGTTTCAGCATCACACGAAAAATGCTTTGTTTACAGATGGCAATCATACTGTGACCTATCAAGTTATATGATTTCATACAATGTAAGCAAAGAATAGATTTTTTTTTTGAAGAAATGCATCGAGGACGCTTACTAAAGGCGGCTGAATTTTGGTTTTATGGATCCACATGACTTTACGTTTATATTATGAACTTCCCAAGCAAAAATCATCTATGGGCAAAGTCTAGATGCATTTATTCTGTAATGAGCGTTACACGACTAGTTGTCATCTAGATTACTAGTTGGAAGAGGGACTTTTAACCAGATGAGTCTGTATGTGCAACTAGCAATAGTTAAATCGATAGTTGCAAATTAGGAGAAATCTAGCAATTGCTCGATTACTAGATTTCCACTGTCTAAATAATTGCAATCGAGTAAAAATCTAGTAATGTAGATGAATTGGGGCGATACTAGATTATTTTCTGATTCTTGGATTGAGAAGTTTCGACATTTTAACAATTTGCGTGCCTTCGATAAATATTGTGTTCTTCAGATGTCTGACTAGCGTCTCGGCGTATATTTGTCAACTGGAATGTGATTACATATCTAACTGATGCGTTAGAGGTGACTGTTCGGCTTGACGCTAGATATGAGCACGCAACAGTTTTTTTCGTGTTTTTCAAAAAATGGTTTGCATTTTCGCAACAACGAACTGTGAAATTTTCTGAAATTAGCAGTTTTGTAGAGCAAACATTTCTCTACAAGCTGGCATATAGTAGATATCTTTAAA
>CAJNOQ010007184.1:0-12613 GCA_905250885.1 Didymodactylos carnosus
CCGTTCATATTGTTTTGTTTATGTAATTTTAATTAATTTAATTAATGTTTGTATCCACTGAGGAAGATTGAACTATCAATCGAAACGTTTGGAATAAATAAAGTTAGTACGAAGAAAAAGTACTTATTTAAAATATAAAAAATCTGATCTAACTTCGTATTCATATTGACTTTTCAAAAATAATTATTATCGCACATAGACCGACCTTTCGATGGATATATTTAGGTCCGAATTTATCAAGAAATATGCTGTTCCTAGATCTTGTCAAGAGTACGCTCGTTCTGAATTTACTTTGTTATTGTTTTTCTCGATACGTTTGCGTCCAACATTGTTTTTGAAGATGGTTTATTAAATGCAGAATGTTGATGTGATAGTTCATCATGTTTTTTCAAAATATCATCAGCAGTCTGTATAGATCCTTGTACATCATCTTGTGTTGATTGTTCCGGTACAACTGCGATCTGTGATCTTGGCTGTTGTTGATCTTAAAAGAGGAAAAGGCTTTTGTTTTAAATATTTTAAGCATAAAAAGTAGTAAAACACACAAAAAAATCGAAACACCGGCAGAGATGTCCATGCCACAATTGTGTGTTTAAGTAGTTTCCATCGTTTACCAATGTCGCCTAGAATGAAACAAAAACAAAATTTTTAAATGTAAATAAGCTATTATCAGTATAACATAAACAAACCTCTTAATAGTTCAAGAGTTGTTGCTGAACCTTTGCGACGAATGTCTTCGGGAATGATCTTTGGTAAACTGATGAATAAAACAAAACACTATCAATAGACATATAGAATCCCATTTTCTCGGATAAAGATAATTAATTTCAAATCGAGTTACGACTAGATATGCTTACGAGATATGCAATAATTGGAAAATGCTTATTTTAAAACGTTTTTTCCAAAAATGTTTCAAAAGTTAAACTACCTTGATTCTATTTGAAAAGAAACTACAGGAAATCGGTTGAATTTGAGAAACATGATGTTTATGTTGTACTTTACAAGATATGTAGATTCTAGATCTAGAAAATGCCTTACTCTTTCAAAACAATTGTTTGTGATAGTGGTCCCCACGGAACGGATTGACCCATAAAACCAATATAACGTCCAGTTATTGTAAAAAGCCTAAAATTGAAATGATAAAATCAAAATTTATAGTCCAATTTGTCCTTTCTTACCGTACTGTACAATCGACACTACCGGTAATAATTATTTCTCGATCATCGGCAAAAAATATACTTGTTATCGGTTTTAAATGTGCTCGAAATGCACTTAATAATTGTGGATACATCATGATATCACTAAGATAGGACACACGATCTGTCGATGTATTAATTGGCCTGTAATATAAATATCATGAAAATGGGCAGTATTCAATTCGGAAGAGTACCGAATAAAATGCAACAGCTAATGGATATTTACGGTGAGCCAAGTTTTTCTTGTAGTACACGTTCTGCTCTATCACGCATTTCCTGAATACCTTTTAAAAAAAATACTCATTTATTGAACATATATGAGAAAACTAACCGTAACCTACCACACTAAAATATTAATTTGTACGCAAGAAAAAGACGTTGTAAAGATCTTTCCAATAAAGGCGAGTTATAACATTACTCATGCAAATAGAATAACTTATTTTATCTCGTCAAACATGAGAATAGCCATGTGCACCAACCCCGAAAAACAATTAGCAGCGTATTAACTACAGAGCTAATCGACACGTCAAGATAGATATTCGAACATGAAAATACTTACCAGGAATAGGAGACATCATTTGTGTGTGAAATTTTTGAAATATTTGACGTTTTGATTCCATTAAAAGATTTTGTTTCTCTTTTGTATCTGGATGTTTGATGGCATAATCACCAATATACCACAATGCAATATAACCGGCCGTATCAGCTAAGACAGTTTAGAAAAAAAATTAAATTTTTTAATTAACCCTTTCTTGACAGATGGCCATTTAAATGGCCGTTTGAAAACTGCTCTCTTAGTTATCTTTGCTTTAACCAATATTAATGATCGTACTTTAAATTAAAGCTAAGGAAATGTGGATTCTATTGCAACGAACTTAATATTTTAGCGCTCTTTATTAAACTGAAAAAGATTCATGAAAAAAGCAAGTTTTTTTAGATCCAAAATACTTGACTTATCGATTATCTGTTGCAATATTTATGTAATTCAAATAAATTTATTTACTTTTCATGGTATTGCATCATCAAACATTTTTGTAATTTGTATCTTAACTTTCAACGTTAACTTTTAATGTTTAAACGTCTTTACCCGTTCTGGATGGCCGGAATCGATCTAAACGCCCGCAGGTTTTTGGAACGCCATTCTGTAACCCGATCGTTCACTACTGGGCATAAAGGATCTTGAAAACTGGACTTATGTTTAAATATGACTCCTTTATGCCACAATCTTACAAGATCTCAGTTATAAGCTCCATGGTATACAGATGTATTCGAATTTATTCATCGTACCAGCTTATCCGCCAAGAATTGAAATACATCAGAGAGCTGGCTCACTCAAATGGTTATCCCAAACAATTTGTATGCAGTCGGATAAGAAAAACGATGAACCGATACATGGAGAAACCAAAGAAGATCGATGATGCTAAATCCAAGTTTAAAACAAACAAATTGGAAAAGCGTGATCAAATATTTGTCGATCTACCATTCATTGGACGACCAACAAAGTTCTTTGGTAAACAAATAGTTGAATTGAGTAAAACGGTGCGACAAAATGTCAATGTGCAGCCAATTCAACGGCCACCACTCCCTATTTCAACTAAGGCATCTAAGACAGATATGATCAACAAAGATTTCCAGTCGCACTTGGTATACGAAATCACATGTTCTCACTAGACAGACTCGTATATTAGAGAAACAATTCGTCGCCGACATGAACAGCACGGTGCACCTCAACTCTCAAATCTATCGTCTGTCTCACAATCGCCCTCATCTACAACAATAACAGCTCAACCAGATTTAAGAAGATCTGAAAGATTCAGAGATAAATCTCAACCAAATTACAAGCCTGAGCTAGATGAACTCAATGAAAATCCATTGTCTGATCCCAGATAGAAGAAATCAGCTCCTTACAATCATGAATTTACAACAGGATATAGTATCAGCTGGAAAGACTGGAACATACTCTCAAAAGACACGTCAAGATATCGACTGAAGATTCGAGAGTCCTTGCAGATCATGAGCAAACAATCAGGGTTGAACTGAACGGTAATATTAGCCCCCTTGATTATATTTCCAAAAGGATTGAAAATTACAAGACCAAAATTTAAGATGAAATTAAAGGCCAGTGGGTAATGGACCCGTCGATCGGGATTAGCTGTGAAATTAAATTAAATTTTAATTCCACAGTTTAACACCTTTTCCGTTGACACATCGAACATTGGTTGTTCGTTTGTATATGCATATGAAAGAAGCGAACTGTGTTATAATTTCTCTTTTTTCGAATGTAGTTTCACTTTTCTCTCTGTAAATTTCGTCTTGAAAATGACTTTTTATAAGTTGAAATGTCGACAATAATAAACTGTGTTTGAATTAAGACAAATCTTTTAAAATATCTAAAGCCTTCAAAACTGCTGTACTTAAGCTTATTGGGGAAGAAAATGCAAAAAGAATTTTTTCAATATTTCAAATGGCTTTTCGTTCAGAAACAAAGAATTAATATCGAAAATACTTTACATACTGGTGAATAATATATTGCATTTTTCATCTACACACATAGCCAATATATGTTCTAAGTGAAAACAGAAGATTTATATAGATTTACGGGTATGACATATCAATGTTTTATATATACCTTGAGATTTTCGAGCACCATTAAATACAGCAATTAACTGACCAATAACATGAACACTCCTTCAAAAAAGAAATTTATTCCATTCAGTACAATGATCCTTTTTTCTCAAACAGGAGTCTACAGATTTAAGAAGAAAAACATTCTCAGTAATTATCGCTTAACAACTTTAAAACTGTTCCTTACACTCGTTATTTAACAATCAGAAACAAGTATACAAAAAATAAAATTTGATCTTACCAAAACCATACCCAACCCATGGATCCAGCAGCCACTAAACTTGCACTATATGGACTTGTTTCTCGTGTATGTAAAAATATTAACTGGTCTAAATGATAATCACTTGAGATTGTTGATTTATTATGTTCAACATAGACATTCGTCTTTCTAGAAATTGTCTAACATCAGCTATACCTGCATAGAGATAATTCAAATAACTCACAGAAAATTCTCAAAAGCTTTTTCGTATGAATTTCTTAAACGTTCAAGTAACATAGTTCTTATACTAGACAACATATACATCAATTTTGTAGATAATTTACATTAAAGTGTTTTTCTCTCACCGTTCCGTATTTTCAATATTTCGTTTTTTCTTTTGTATTCGTCTTCGAGAGAAATAGTTTGGAAATGTAGCACGTATTGCGCCTTTTGTCTGCAATAAAGAGAAAATAATGTATCTATTATAACTATTTCAACGATAGAATTGTTCAATTTACCGTCTGTTTATATAACCATGATAATGAAACTAATTTTGGTTTGATATCTTGACTCGCATTAAATCTCATAAATGGCATACCAGTTTCAACTGTCCATAAAATTATATCACCATCATAACTAGCTAAATATAGGCGAAAAAATTATTATTTCATCAATAGGAAAGAAAAGTCAAACGATTTTTACCTGTAGCTAAAATATTCGACATTAAACACATTGATAATATGTCATCGTTGTGAAGTGAACGAAACTCATTAACTAAAACAATATGCGATTATCAGAAAATGAATTTAAGATCAAAAACTTTTCATATGATACCCGTAATATAGCAAGGATATTTTAAGAGACTGTCCAAAAATTTTATTCAACAGAATTGTCAAAAATATTTTAAGTTTTTTATTCGATTTTTATAGAATGAAGAATCTGATTGGTAGTGACAGAGAAAAAGTCTTGTTCTGATTTACAGAACAAAAAACGAGGTGAGAATTTTAAGAGGGGATTTGTGAGCGCACGGACAAACACCATAGTGTGACAAAATTAATTTTTTTGTGAAATCATTTTCGCCGTGAAGAGCATACAAAATCAGATATTGGCACAACTTTTTTTTTGTGAAACTCTCTCCAATACTTCGAAGAAGACGAAATTTCAGTTATATACTCAAAAATCGATATTATCATGTGTTTGATATCGACTGATATCAGGAGAATGTTTTTAGGCGGTCACAATCTCTTAAGAGGACAGCTGCAACCATTTTTTCTACGATCAGTTTTTACGTTACAAAGTTTTCCAGTATTTTTGCATCGAGTGGTTTTTTATCCTCCAATGATTTTTTAAAACTATAATGGACGATCCAGTTATGAAGAGTGTCACACGAACAATGCATCACTTAATCAACAGTGTCATAAGACGTATAATTGAACGCCGCCGATTTAAAAAATGTTTATATATGAAATACAGATGAATAAGTTTCATTTTTAGTTTCCCGAAATAAAACACAGTAGTAGCAAATCGTTTATAAGCAAAATTTTCGCTGATTTTTATTGACCTATCTTGATCAGTATAGGAAGTTTCACCTTTTGGTACCGAACGTACCATCCTGACACGGTTTTTCATGTTGAACTATAAGCTCTCAAAGAATAAAATTTGTACAAAAAGCCTTACGGTTGAGTTTCTATCGTAATCATCACGAAAACTGAGTCAAATACAGTAGTTTTTAAATTAAATACGAAATTTGTTTTTTCGGCCAAATTTTTAACCTGAGCGAGAAATTTTACATTCAAAACAGCGGAAGTCTTTAGTTTATATGACTTGCAACTACAATTAGATTCAATCTCGAATAAAATATTCTACTTAAATTCGGAAATTGAAGAATTCTAAGTCTATTGATTATTAGTGCCAAAAAAATGTTTTGATTGGAGGTGGTATGAAATAATTTTTTAAGGAACTCCTGTGTTGACTCTTCAGTAGCTACGCCATGATGTAAGAAAAGTTTTAAATTAAAAAAGTTATCTTGCTAATTCTTTCTATCATGGTTAAATGAATAAGTTTGATTGAGAAACTATTTTAAAGAGATAGAAAAGAATACATCGATATTCTAGTTTTTTTTCGAGAAATCGTATAGTTCATAGAATATAGATACCTTGTCTAATAATAGAAGAATTGCCTAAATGATAAATTTTCACTTTTCTTGACCAACCCGCCACGCATAATCTTTCATTTGAATGTAATATCGATGTTATTTCTCGTTCGTCATTTCCTTTCGCTGATACACGATATAAATTATGTCCATTATTAAAATTCCTATTATAGAAGAACACTTAATGACAGTTGAAGTATCTAAATTCCCAATTCTATACCATAGTGCTAATGATCCATCATGTGCTCCTGTTAGCAATCGTCGTTTGGCTTCATCCAAACACATTGCTGTTATTTCAGTAGATCTTTCATTATATTCACTTAGTTCTGACTGATGTGCATTTAATATGTGCATTACTTTTTCGCCTGTTTGCATATTCCAAATATTTATTGTTGAACCTTCATCACACGATATTCCAACATCGAACAATGGATTATAGAGAATATGTGTAACAGGATTGAGATGAGATGTCTTTTCTGTATGCATATACGATTCATTTATATGAGCGAATGATATTAGCTTTTTATTACCAATTATCAAACGCTAAATATTCATATATTATACATTGAATTTTTAATGACACAATTTATGTAAATAAGAAATGATTTTATGATAATCAAATATACTCACTTGATGTAAAGGATTCAAATAACAAACTGTTAAGTCTTGTTCACCTAACTCTAATACAGTATGAGAAATTCGTTGAATCATTTTAAGTGTAAAAACATCCCAGATAATTATGTCTAAATAGGAACAGAAAAATTAGAATATAACTAAAATTGCCCGATTAAAGGATTCAATTTCAACAAAAGATTGCTTCATTTTGAACATCTATTCTAGTAAAACGGAATATCGACAGCTGGAATTTCGGCATTGTCGTTTTTGCTCAATATTTTCGGCAAATTGTCGAAAGTCAAATCTGATTTTCGACATTGTCGAATTTCAGGTTGTTTTTCGACTATTGTCTTAAATCCTTGTAATTTCGGCAATTGTCGAAAATCCATCGGCATTTCGAGCAATTACTAAATGTTAGTAAAAGTAGTTCAAGTGGAACAATATCAAAAAAATTGGTCAGAATGCTCACACTTATCTAACGCAATAGATTAAAACAGAATCAGTGAATTGCAGTCTTCTTCTAATAATTTACAAATGAAAATACAATGACAAAATAAGACTTTTCTTTTTTCTTTTTCAAACACAGATCCCGCAGAACAACCAAAAAAAAAATAGAGTTTCTATATCTCACAACAACTGAACTGTAACAAATAAGAAATCGCACAAATTACAAAAATACCCAGATTATAGATTATAAAAACATAGTGTATTATTTTATTATTATGCCCGGTGTATGCTATTAAAAATTTTACTTTAAGTGCAACTGAAAATTACTGTCAAAATTCCGTTGGATTATCGGCAATGGTCGAAGTTCATTGTAAATACGATAATGCGAAGAAAATCATATCGATTTTCGACAGTTGTCGAAATTGTTGGCAACTTTGCCCTCTATACTCGGCAATACTGCCAAAATCCGTCAGAATTTGGCCTGTCGAAATTCCGATGGCAAAATTCCAGCTGGCGAAATTCTAGGATATCTCTATTCTCACTGAAAACCAAAATATATTGCAAATTCATAGACTACGGACACTAAAAGTCTTGCAGTTTAAAGTTTATCTGAATGTCTAAGAGAATGATCACAAATAATCTTAATACCGACTCCATAATATTTGATAATTTCTACTGATAATATACTCACTTTTTCCTTTATCGATACTAATTACATGATCTTCTTTATTATCAACAGCCAGATGTGTGACGGATGCATTATGACCACGAAGAATCGCGCCTGATTTCTCGGTAACAAATGGATCCCAAAAGCGTACAACTCCATCACTTCCGCCCGTCACAACTGCACGATGTCTCTACAGTTTAGCGAAATAAAATACAAAGATATTACTAGAGGAACAATTTACTTAAAAATTGAACATAAAAAAATTCAAGATATCGATATAGTCACATGGTTCTGATTTATAGCAAGTGTTACCAGTATTCTGTGTATAATTTCACTTTTTTGATAGTGAACAGAAATTTATCCTACGTTCCTTTTGTACAAAGCATACCTGACAATAATCAAAGCAATAAAATCCTTTTCTCGCTTCAGCATAGCGAACTGTTTTCTTTTCTAAGTCTCCTAAATCGAAAGAAAAAGAGCATGAAAATTAAATAATCGATGATCAACACGACGATCGATTACTGACCTAAGTACAACGATCGTTTTGTTGTCAAACTGCATGAAGCAAATAAATTAAGTTGAGGTATCCTGAATTGTTTTTTTTGAAAAAAACCTCATATAATTTTTTTTTGCGAATAAACTGTGAATTATTTACCATTTTACTTGGGCCACCCAGTCGTCGTGTAAATTACAAAACAATAGAACGGAAACTGTACTATATTCGTTAGCCGATATTCTTGGAAAGTTAAATATTCTTGTTATTCCTGTTTTACCACCTCTTGTATGATCGGATATATGAAACATTGGTCTCGTTTTATCTTTAGGATAAATAACAAATAAGTTTCCCAAACTATCTCCACAAAATAAAGCAGACTGCTGAGCGTCTTTTATATTCATTCTAAACTAAATTCACTACATACAATTTTTGAGTTGAAAACACAATATTCTCTCGAAAATTACCTATAATCGATTGCTGTTAATGACGCTGAAAAACTATTCACCATTATTGAACCAGTGTATGTATGTGAATTCATATCATACAAAATAAGATCACGTTCCGTTGTTGCCACAGCAAAATAATTCATATTTGGCATTATACACATACACGTTATCCATAATGGAAGAGCTCTAAAATGAAAGGGTGTTTGTAAAATACGTTAACAGTCACCAATACTTCAGAATGATACAAATTAACAGCCACTCGACTTTCAATGTGAGATTACGCTTATATTTACTTAATTATAAAGTTAGAGAGGTGCTGATGTCTTTCTGCTGGTGGCTGTGTTTCAACTGTTAGCAGCCGTTAATAAGTGCCTATTTGAATATTATTCGATATTAGTGTAATCAGCTCGATGAACTCTACCCATTGACTGTGCTAAGTTTTAATTTGGGACAGTTAGTGATCGTTAGTGACTGTATTTTATAAATACTCAAAAAGTCGGGTGACACAACGAAATTAGCAGATTGAAAACAAATAGTGACTTTTAGAAGAGCTCAAAGTGAAGTTTTACATATATTCTTGATAAGTACAACATGACAAAAATTCGATATGTTCGTCTATTTTAGATAAATTTCAAAGCGCTTATTTATGAACAAAGCGCACCTTTTCCTTTGTTCAGTTGGTTGAATTTTCGATTCACGAATGAGTTTTAATGATGCTGACCAATGTGATACAATTCCACTTCGTGTTACTGAAATGTAACGGCCATAATTATAATCAATTTCATCGAGAGGTTTCCCACTACGTAATAAACCAGGAAAAAATTGAAACTTAAAAATTAGACAATATTTTCATAGTCATTTACGAATAACTCAACACCTAAAGCTTTACCCCAATATATAAATCGAGTGCAAGACTTCTAGCTGTAAATTCTTGTGATGTATGTGGATAAGGAATCGGTTTCATCATATCGTACATTATCTCTCTTTCTTGATGCTCAAACAGAATGTATGTCAAATATTCGCTTAAATCAACGGTTCCATCACAATTTGTATCTAAAGAGTTGATTTTTTTACATCTTTTCATCAATGCAACCAGTACTAAATGTATACCTATCTAAAGAGAAAAGATTGCTGAGTAGAATTATATCAACTCATTAAGTATCAATGACAGGACTAAAAACAAAATGAATAAATGGTATCATCTCGTTTCGTCCCGTATTTTTTGATTAGCTCTCGTTTCGTCCCATAGTTGTTTTGTTCCCGTTTATTTTCTATCATTCTACTCATTTTATAACTATCCATTTTTTTCTATCAACTATGTACTAAGTAATATTAATATAATTAATTAACACAACGTAAGAAATCGATACATGGCATATTGATACGTATCAACGTATCAATATGGACTAGTTTGTTTTTCTAAACCTGGATCAATAACAATTTAATTTTAACGAAGTCATGCTGTATACTCCATGATAGAGTTTAACTGCTCAACGGAAAAGCTTTTGTAAAGAAACAATGGCAAGGGTCTTACGGATTGACCGTTACATTGTTTCATGGGCTACAGATTGAACTATCATTTAATACAACAACATTTATGTAATGATAATAAGTATAATATTGTTGTTGAATCAAAACGTGCTGTATCGGATTTTGAACAAGCAACATTTACTATAGTGAGTAACATATTTCCAAGTTGTAAAATTTCTAGCTGTTTCTTCGAAAGATATGAATCTGGTACTTTGTCTGGAACTGAACTTGCAATTAAATGTGCCAAATGTGCTAATACTGTAAAATTATGTGTTTCATTGTAACTCGTAAATAAAATAATAAATGTAACATATAAAGCCATGTATCAATTTCTTATGTTCTTAATTAATTATATTAATATTAATTAGTACACAGTTGATAGAAAAAAAATGGATAGTTATAAAATAAGTAGAATAATAAAAAATGGATAAAATCAGAAAAGATCTCGGGAAATTAGCAGAATGGATCTCGGAAGGAAAAAAAAGACAGAAACAATGAAAATGTCAGTTAAGCATTTATGCAGAAAAGATCTCGGAATAATGAATAATCTAGAAGGAAAACATGTGCATAAAGTACAGTATTATGAAGTTATAACATTTTCAACTTTATTCTAACTGTAAATTTAGAAGTGTTACGTCGTACGTGGAATGAAGTTCTCGTATGTGACAATGAAAGAGATTTATCAGCTTTCATTAAAGATCAACATGTTTGTATTTATCGAAAGGAAACATTTAATACCGGCACATCGATTACATATAAATGTTTGGAATACAAAAAGTATCCATTGTGTCAGTTTCACTTGAAAGCAAAAGAAAGTTCAGATGGGTATCAAGTTTATTCGTCGGAAGTACATAATCGTCATAGATGCGCTCAGATAAGTTATCTATAATATATGCGGGTGTGAGAGCTTTTGCTATTAATTAATTAATTAATTATTCCAAGATCTTTTCTGCAGCATAAAAAATTAAATTAAATTTTTTCGAGATCTTTTATGCAGAAATGCTTAACTGACATTTTTCCGAGATCGTTTCTGTCTTTTTTTCCTTCCGAGATCCATTCTGCTAATTTTTCGAGATCTTTAATTTTCATGTCCATTGAAAACAAACGGGACGAAAAGAGTATGGAACGAAATGAGACGGGACGAAACGAGAGCTAATTAAAAAATACGGAACGGAAAGAGAGTAATCCGAATAAATATGTTCTTTTTCAATAATCCTCTACATTCAACATTATTAGATTTCATGAAGCACTGCATTAAACTATAGAAAAGCGAGATTCATAAAAATTTCAGTTTGTCTGAAGTACATATCATAGATTGTCCAGTATGTTTTTTGCTTATTTATAATGGAAAAAATCAAGATAAATAGCCTACTTTCATAAAAATAATCTGTGCTTCTCGGTCAGTAAGATCTGCATATGTTCGTCTCATAAATGATGTAAACTCCTGCACATCTAAAAATCCACCACCATCTAATAAAAAGTAAAACAATAAAAACTAGCGCCTTAGCATGAAAAACTTTTTTCTCGATAACAATAAAGTCTCTGACCTATATCCGCTTCGGCAAATGATTTTCGTACTTTTTCGACGAATTCAAATGTAACCATATCTTCAACGGTCTGCTCCAAATTTGTTGCATCTTGACTCTGAATCAGTTTTCTGCTTTTTCTTGACGATGAACGCTACAGAGAACGGTTAAATTTTTATATATAAAGATCCAGTAGAATTCCAAGAACCATAAATACCATAATATTTTCATGACGAATATATTTTAAATATTGTTCAACCGCTTGAACAAGTATCTGAAAGTTATTTAAGTGAATTCTTATATCAACGTTATTTAGTACTAATTTGATCGTTTCCTTACACGATTTGGAACTCGAACACCGACTTGTGCGCCACGAAGTGTCTGAAGCGCTTTGGACGGTTTGCAAGCGGTTTCTTGCTTAAACTATAAGTAAAAAGAAATAAGAACTGTGGTTAGTCCATTAAGAACTTCATTTATCTTTTATTAAAAAAAAACAACTCATCGAGCAGACAAAACGAAACGTGATAGATCTGATATGCTAATGCAAGGTTCCTACAGAGTAGGTTGGGATAGTTCCGGACAGCCTTTCTAATTTTCACAGTATTTTGAGCATACCTGAAGCATTTTTACTCGGGAAAAAACGACATTTCGCAGGTGGATAGACCGAACATTTCTCTATCTACAAATGTAAAAATCTTGTTGTAAAAATCTAGC
>CAJNOQ010007185.1:0-12613 GCA_905250885.1 Didymodactylos carnosus
TTAATTGAAAAATTCATCCCCCGATTAATTGCGATTGGATGATAAGTCATTTTTTACTATGTAAACTTTGTAACTGCACTTCGGTGATTGCTTTAGTTTTGTATTAATCCAGTTATAAAAACATTTTACAGTACCAAGTACTTTTCTTAAAGTATAAGTACAAGTATCAAGTACATTTTTGCAAGTACAAGTATAATACTTTTACTTGAGGTACTTGTACTTGTTCTAGCCCTGCAACAGGATTTCATAAGACCCTTCAACAGGAATTTTATCATTTTCTACATTTTGTAAGATCTCGTAGGATGTCAGAGGATTCTGACAAGATTGTTTCATCTATATACCTTATCAGAAATACATTGCATGTGTATCTTTGTATTTCAAGTAAATTTAAACTTAAAAATAAACAAAAGCAAATAAAGATTAAAATTTAGTTTCTATAATTTTTTAAAATAATAGTCTCTCATCAGATTTCTTTAATATCGTTTTACTTTCAATTTATCTTTCCACTTCTAGTCTTGTTTATTATTAACAACATATTCATTGCTCATTTTTTGTTTGATCATTTCTTTAATATTATTAATTAAATTTGAAAATTCATCTCTTAATATAGGATTCATTTTTGTTGTAATTAAATGTGATACGCCATTTTGACCAACAATAGCCGGCAATGACAAAAACAAATCTTGTTTAACATTATAATGACCATTGACATTAACAGTTACTGTATGAATTTCACGTTTGTTTCGCAATACACATTCAACTAATTCACTACAACTCATTGCTAAAGACCATACTTCTGTGCCTAAAATGAATAAAAATTTCTCTTTACTTTTGGATATCCACATGTCATAAAAAGTGACCTTTGGTCTTGATAATTTCTTTTTCTCGTTGATTTACTTCATAATGGAGGTTTCGCCAATTTTCTTTATCTTGAGATGTGCCTATATCAGGATTTTCAGATAGTAAATGGATACCAGCAATAGTAACACTATGTAAAACGCGATCAAACTCTGAAATTTTTCAATTACAATTTTCAATATAAAAATTGTTTACCTATTCCATAGAGGTACGTTATGCTGACCATGACCACCCAATATAATACCAGTGACGCTTGCAGGAGAGACACCTAATTTTTCTCCTATTAGAAGTCTATAACGAAGGAAACAAAAGTATTAATAGGATTAATCTTTGCTTCTCTCTTTAACCCTTTACTCCTGGGAGCTGATTTTGCACAGCGAACTTGAAATAGTCATAAACTGGTTTACATTCAGAGTGCCCAAATCTCCTGATTTGGCCAGGAGACTCCTGATATTTAGACTTTTCTACTGATGAAAATTCTCCTGATTTCAGGAGCTGATTTTTAAGATTTTCTTCTGATACCTCCTGATTTTCAATTGATTGTTTCCCTGCATCGATTTTATTTTTTCCAAAACTGAGATTATCAGTTTCAAAAACAGAATTTCTGAATCCAGACTTTAAATAATTGTACATTGAAAGAGCCCGCTGAGTGCTTATCGAATGTTCTTATCACAAGAAGATGAGATTAGTGAACTTCCAAACCTATCGGATCAATATCTTTTTCCCTAATCCGTGCTGCAGTCTGGAACAAATGATAATACTGTTTCATCAAAAAATATTTCAAAAAAACCGTTTTCTCGAAAAAAAACTATGTTTTTGTATACGTTATTAGACTTTTTTTCTTGTTTAAGAAAAACTGTCTGATACTCTCCTGTTTTTCTCCTGATTTTTTACGGGAAATCCTGATTTCGAAAAATTGGATTTGAGTCCCCTGCTTACATTCGAAAAAACGAAGTTTTCTTATTAGCAACGCTGAGCTTATGATGCCAGCTTACGTTAGAAAAAAAAATCCGCTTTTTGATTTGACGTATCATCATCTTGTTATAGTCATTCTATGATAACCCACTAATGTCCACGCTTGGGGACATCCGGAAGTAAAGGGCTAATTTATTTCCTACGCACCGAAAATGAGCAGAATCTATCATGGTTCCTGGTGCAATAACACGATTCCATGGCATTATGCTATTTATCCAGCACAAATGGGTCATAGATTCGAACGGTTGAACTGCAACAATTATTACACATTTAGGAGCTAAAATCAATTTAGAAGTGGTCTCATTTCAATAAAAAATCATATAATAAACAACAATAATACCGTAAAGACTAATAGCCCGACTTGTCGTTTTGAACTGTGAAATATTATCATCGACTGATTGATTCTGATTTTTTGATTGACGATTTCCATCGCTACTGTATTGAGATGTTGTTTTTCTTTCATCTCTGCTTGTCATCACATCACAAATAATTACTACTCGCGCTTGCTCGCATGAAGCTAATTGATTACTTGCTTGAACGTTTACGCCAGACACAAATGTTGTACACGTACTCAAATCAGCAAATTCCGCTAAAAAATATAAATTATTAACTCATAATAGGTAATATCAACTTCGCAAGAACATCATTACCCTCTAGTCGTTTAGCATTTTGATCAATAATAACAATATCGGTAACCACTTGTTTACACAAAAGCAAAAATGCTGTTGCACTACCCAATTCATTCATGCCTACAACAGCCACTTTAAAAGGTGATGGCTTACCTACAGAAATAACGTATTTCTTCAGGTTATAATAAAGAAAATGAAATTAAAAATAATCAACACCTTCTGTTTCATCAGCTACAGATATTTTAAGTTCATTTTTCAATTGTTTAGCAAGATCAATTTGTAATTTTTGTTCGTCACTAAATACTTCAATTGTCTCTTGATGGTCGGATCGACTACTCGTGTCTACATTATTTGTATCCCCTTTGTTTTCTTCTTCAGTTTCGAAATCAGCCATATGAGAAGGTTTAACAGTTACTGACTCCTTTAATTTGTCACACACACGCACAAGTGAAAGATGAGGGATCAAAGGCGCCAAATGTCCGGCAGTGAGTGAAGCATAGAATTAAGAAGGCAACTAGTGCATATAAATGATTATTTCTGGCCAAATGTTGAATTGGATTATATGACTAGAAGCCGATTTCAATTTTATATCTCATGACATTGTCTTGATTATCGAGTATCGAAAACTTAATCACACTCAGGTTTAGGATAAAGGAAGACTGGTTTCATTCATTTGAAAGTATTTCTGTCTGTAAATGATCCATTGTTCTTGTTCTCTAATTGAACACATATCCATGTTATGTATGGATGGATAGAGCTATTTACGATTATTTTATTAACAATTACAAGATTTTTATGTTATGTATCGATTGAAGTTGTTGGTGAACGTGTGAGTTACTGCTAAGTACACAATTACGGTTGTTATATATGTTAACTGATTTCGTCTAATTTAGTACTTCGATTTATCTATAAATAAGTGGCACAATCAAACAATGACGGGTAATTTTCATAGTATTTTCTTATGTGTCACAAGATAATTGAAATCTGTGCTTGGACAAACGCTGGTATCAGTCGTGGACCTGTTTTCAAACGAGGAAGCAATTCATTGTAATCGGAACATTTCTTTGAAAAGCGTTATAAAAATCTTATGACCAATCAATTATATGTGTAAATTGAATTCTACTCTTTATTTTAGTCATAATTATATATTCATCTCCGCATATCACACAGAATATGAAACAGAACAATTTTAACCTCTCTTATGAACAAATATTGGCACGTCAAACACGATTAATTCAAGTGAAACGACAAGTACGATCATCATCTGTTGATTCAAGTAAATTATAATTTATTTTATATCTATCGCATCTATCATACTGTAAGTTTTCTAGAAAGAAATGAACGCGTCTTATCATTCGAACAAGGTCAAAATGTTACCTATGAAGCAGCTAATTTCTCTTACATTCAAGAAATATTTGTCAATGATGGTATTAATATAACAGTTGAACAAATAAAATCACATACATCGTGGTTAGTACGAAATATGGATTTTACCAATGATATGGAAATACAATCGATAAAACGAACAGAAATTGCTCGATGGGATAATACTAAACAACAATTTATTCTTAATCAAACATCAAATCAAACGTTTGTATTTGATTCATACGATCAACTTATACTAATAAATTCAAATGTCGATGATGTTTATAATGAAATAAGTTTGAGAGTGCAGTCGGGAATAACCGATGGTTAGTATTTTCAGTATTTCCAGTATACACGTTATTAATTGACAATCGACATGTGCCTCTCTGTCTCTTCTAGGTGACGATATTTTACACATAACATACCGTTTAGTCATGATATCATCGAAGTCAAGTATGTTTGGTGACTGCGCACTATTATCTATTAATTACACGTTTTCATTCAGCTAAATGTCCTACAACCATTACTATGAAGCAAAATGAACAACAAAATATAACATGCAAAATTGAATATAATTACGTGAAATATGATGGTGTCGGAAACATGTCATTGCCAATAAATTTCACATTTTATTCTAAATATAATAATAGTTATACACAAATAAACCAAAATGACATCATAATAGAAGATTTTCAGACGAATGCTGGCACGTCTGTATGGTATAGAAAAATTATATATTTACTACAGGCAGATAAACAATTACAGTTAGAATATGTCTGTGCAGTTATACCCGATACAATAAGAAATAATGATAATTTTAATGAAAAACAAATATTAAATGATCCAAAACGAAGTTGTAGAATTCTCATCAATATTAAAAAAAGTGCGTTAGAAATTGAAATGACGAAAAAAGTGTACATAAAAATAATTGAAATTATTTAGACGAGGATACCACTAGCATACCACCATTGCCATCGAAATATCCACCAGGTTTGTGGACGCGGTTAAGTTATTCCAAATTATTTTTGTCTCATAAGGGATGGTATAATTTCGATGCGTATCAAATATTGTCTATATTATATAGTTCTCAAGTTCTTTTTGGGAGAGTTTCAATTTCTTTCTATAGTTCAGGTGTTTCTTCCATCATCTCATCAAAGAATAGAAGAAAAGTCAAAATCTCAAATTAATTTGTGAGCTGTATACCAAGCTCATCTCTGTTTACACAGTGTTCAACTTACGGTATGCAGTACAGCTCCACAGTGGGCATCCAGGCGGATATTTGGTGAAAAATTGAAAGTGAGCTTTTTCAAGGTCCAAATAGTGTCAAATATACTTCGATCTACGGGCTATCTAATTGTGAAAAAATTTTTGTTCCAAATGCGTAGTTTTAGGAGAAAAGAGGAAAAGAACAAAAAATTGCCTAAATACTAGCGAAGAATTTTCCACATTTTTTTAATTTTATTACGGCGAATTATATTTGTAAACAGTATCTATTCCGAATCTAGACATATTCAACTATCTGTCAATGAAAAATATTTTCATTACGTGATCATGTCCTGCATTCATTATCAATGCGGTTTTTCTACTGGACTTTGATATTTATTTTACAAAAAACCTTGATTTTTCTCGACTAAAAAGAACCACTTTTATTGAAAACTAATGACATATTTGGAATCAGTGCATGAAACATCAGTACAACCAATGCCGTATAATTTATTAGTTTTACAAATAAAAAAATTGTTGACGAAAATTTAGAACAAGTGTCTCGCTCACCGATTTTTCATCGAAAAAATTTTTTTCAGCTTTGACTTTTTTTAATTATATTAACATTTGAGACATAAAAAGTCACATATCTGCCTGCTGTATAGAAGAATGCCCACTGTGAACTCGACTCAACCCCAGCTGCAACTTTCTACACTGATCAAAAATGACATGTTTATAGTAAACAATGACCTAGAGCATAACTTCGATATTCAGTCGAGTTAAATGAAGTTCTAAAAGAAAATATTTTTGGATAAAATTCAACGTTCAGAATCTTTATCTGTTGTCAGATAAGTAGTAAAAAGAAAACCACCTCATTGAATAGACAAATCGATTGTTGCTAAATCAGAAATGTCGAAATACAGAGAAATATCGCTTGACATACGATTATAAGATTTGACATTTTTGACATTTCCTTTTTTTAGAATATACTTTACGCAATCTTGAAAAAATTTTAGCTTCGATTTGTATTTTTATCCACTTGCTTCTGAGCATTATGTGACTGAACTTTTCCAGGGAAAAAACTTTCCGCGATGGAGCAGACACCAATGGTGAAACTCCGTCCATTTTTCAATGCAAAATCCTTTTCTAAATTTCAGTAAACTGATTTTTTGCTACAAATCGATGTATAAGAGTAGTATGTTTAAGAAAAAAATGTCTGCCTTCAATAGTATATTTGGACTGTGTCATTCTTGCATCTCATGAGTTTTCCTTTCAGGTGAAAGAGACTTTGTGAATATTTTATCGGCAGTTTTACTTGGTCTAATTTTGCTATTGTTATTGGCATCCCTCATACTATGTTTGATCGCATGGAGATTAAAAAGTCAAAGTCGTCAGCTTTTAAAAACAGCAGGTATAGTCATAATTTCATATTAATTCATCAATTCATTAGTTTTTAAATAGAATTAACAAAAAAACCTGTAGATGGCGAAACACTCAAAGGAGAAGAAGCATTTAAACTTTTACCAAATACTTCTAAAACAGACGAAAATCTTCTAAATATACCACAAATAGTGTCTTTATCAACAAAGGATGAACAGCCAATGATGAGACAAGAAACACCGAAACAAAAAGGAGAATTTCAATCTGTATCATCATTCCCTCGATGTCCTTCATCTGCCTATATACCACCACAATCGTCAACAAAACCAATATCAACCGCTAAATCACTTAGGCAGCAACAGTCAAATAATGAGCGAAGGCATAAACCAGGATGTCCAAAGTACATACCAGCATCAGAATATAATCTAATATCCGATGAAGTATTTACGCAAACTGGTCCAGATACTATACAAAAAATGTAT
Organism: Didymodactylos carnosus; assembly: GCA_905250885.1. Taxonomy (NCBI): domain Eukaryota; kingdom Metazoa; phylum Rotifera; class Eurotatoria; order Philodinida; family Philodinidae; genus Didymodactylos; species Didymodactylos carnosus. Next base: position 6,893 of record CAJNOQ010007185.1, read on the forward strand.
GTTCAAGATCATGGCATAATTTTTCATCTTAAATCTAGATGGGAACAATTTGTGTATTTTCAGCATACTACCGGATGTTGTTGACGATGATAATAGAAGTTATTCTGAGAACAAAAACACTAATTATATTCGTCTCTACTTACCCGATAGTAGCACCCATAAGATAATTAATATTCGGCCATTACAAGATACTCCTTCGGACAGACGACATGAATCGTTCGTTAGTTTAGAAAGATTATCTCCACAAACCACTGATAACAACTTATCTGAATTAATCCATTCTCCACAAGATACTAGACGTCGAGAAGTGACAAGTGTAAACAATTTAAACAATCGACGTCAACGAGTACAACACCGCCGTCACAGAACAGAGGATTCTCCAACTCCAAAGATACGAGATCTCTATCATCGACACTCTCGTTCTAGAGAAAAGCGAGCATATTCAGCACAAAGTAGCAATAGATTCATTAAAGATAAACAAAAACTTAATATGGAAGAAAATGCACAGAATCTGGTACATAAGACTCGACATTTGTAGAAGTAGCATCTTTTTCAACAAAAACGAAAACAGTCTGTTTAAATTTATTTGAAATAAAATCATAAATAGTTCTCAAATTCTTTAAAATAAAAGTTATATAGAACATCGTCGAATTGGCTTGTCTAGTTCAAACTTAGCCAAAAGATGTTCCATAAAACATTAGATAACAGCACCAACTTGTTTATTCAGCATCGTATAATCTATAAAACGAAGAATATTTCAAATTAGTGTATTTATTTATTTCTGATATTTTTAAATTAATTACGTACATACCTAATGCTGCTTGAAGTATTTTTCGCCGGGCACCAAACGCTTCAATGCCAATTTGTATTAAATCACTTTCACTCATCGATAAAAACATTTTGAAATCAATCTATAGGAAACGAATAAAACTGTTCTGATAACTAATGCAAAAAAAGGATAAGCTGATATATTAAAAATCAGGTTTATTATACCTCATTTTTTTCAAAGATTGGCCAATATTTTTCTAAACCAAGGGAACGAAGCAAAACATATAGTTTTGTATGACAATCATTTGACAATGCCATATGAGTGACATCTAAATTCGATATAACAAAAATTAGAACAAATGAGAAGGGGAAAAGATCAAAAATTAATTAAAAATACCATCTCGACATAATGAATCATTTTTCAGTTGATTTGTCGAATTAAACGATGGTGTATTATCAAATATAAGCATCTATCAAGAAAGAAATGCTATGTACATTTCGTCTTTTGAAAAAGAGTTCAATCACCTTACCGATGGAAGTGAATGATCAGGCCAAATGATAATGTCATTGTCACTAGTTTCTAGGTCTGAAACATAAAAGAAACAAAGATTACAAATATCATATGCGTTTTTATTATAAAACAACGTCCTACTTTTTGATGTTAAACGTTCATGTCCAATTGGTTTTTTCATATATTCAACTCTTAAAATGCAAACTGAACATGAAAATTGGTTAATGAGAAAGTTCATAGTTACATACAACTGTGGTGGAGGTGGTAATAACGGTGGTGGCGGTGGAGGTGGTGGTAATGCTGCTATTATGGACGAATTATTAATAGATTTTGAGTCATGATCCGATATATAACATGAAGCACTACCAGTTTCAAGTGGAATATAAATATCGGGAAAATTTGACGGCGTTAACAGAACTGTCGTTTGAGCTAAATAGACATTATACTCTAATTAGTCTTCAATGAAGTTTGGTCATCTTACTTGTTAAATCATGTCCAAATGCAGTACCATCTAAAAGAAAACAAAAATTTATTCAATTATCCTTCTTTTATCAGAAAAGATTTGAATAGGTGGGAAAAACGAGCTATTTATTTTTACACACATAATTTCTCACCGTTTAATTTTAATCTTAAATCAAATAAATCAACATTTGATAGTGGTGGTTGAATATCATTATTAGTGACTGATGTTTTCAGCAATAATTCATCTTGCAAAAATCCAAGCATACTTGATCTTGCTCGATATAAATTATCAACATTCCATTCTTGCGATTGAACAGTGACTAGCTACAACATAATTATTATTATTAATCGGTTTTTTTTCGTAATAAAAAGTGTAATTCTGCTATCATACTTTTCCAATTTTATCTTTTCGCGTTCGTAATGTCGTTGTTACATTCAGTTTGTCTTTTAATTGAGCTGTGAGAACTTAAGTAAAAATAAATAATATTAAAATAAAAACCTATAGACTTTTTAAAATATTTAAATATTTCTTACATCGACTTGGCTCTTTGTCAGGTAGTATTTCAAAAGTCAATATAATGGGTAAACAAAACTAAAAATGAATCAATATTAATAACTTAACAGTTATTCAATCATAGTTTATCTTACGTCAAGTAATTGTCTAGCTAAACAAACATTTGCCGGAGATCCCACAATAATCACTGATGTACGACGAGCATACGATGATGAATTTGACATATCTTGTTGTTGTGATGCACACAATGGAAATTGTATTTGTGTTCGTGTATAAAGTTCAATAGATGAAATACAAAGATCTTTTGGTTGTTGACGTGTTTGTAAATAAACATGATACTGTTCACTTATTTCTGTTTGACACGTTACAGTGACTAATGGCTGAAAATAGATTTATATATATTAATGTATTAATAAAAAAAAGAACGATGGTATACTTACAGCTTCACAACCATAAAATGATTGAATCAAATATTCGGCACCTTCAGCTAATCCAGGTTGATTTATCCTAGATGATTTATGTGAAAGTATAAGAATTTTATTACTTTCATATGATTAACTCATACAACTTACATTCCACGAACAATGCAATAAACTTCACCCGTTTTAGCATAAGGTCTTGGCATAACAACAACATTAAAACGTGTTCGAACATTTTTAAATAATGGATATTCGTCATTTACAATATTCAATAATTGACTTGGGGGTATCAAAAATTTTAGTGACATTGGAAGAATTTCCTAAAATAAGAATTATTAGTTTATCTACTATTTATTATGAAAATATTGAAGGAAAAATTACACGTATTCGTTGTCGAGCTTGTTCGATGGCCGTTATTGAACCGGATATTGATACCTGAAATTTATTTATATGTTCTAGATGAATAGTTACAATTTAAACATACAATTCTATCTTACCTGATTGGATTTTATACCGTTTGGATCACGATTACCATCGGGAAAATGAATATGTGTGTCGGTTGAACTCATAATTGTCTGAATTTGATTTCCTTGTCGTCCAATACAATGTGCATGGTCAGTAAATGGTATTTCGATTTTTAATGTTGCTCGGTCAGAAGTTGTTATCGTCGAATATTGCTGTAATGATATGCCAGATGCCGTCGCCGATGATAATGATGGTAATTGTTGTACATCGGTCATCTATTTCAACAAATACGAAGTAAGAGATTACGTTAGATAATAGAACTTTCAGACAAATTTTTAAAAAATTTTAGACTTTTTATTTCGTATTTAAAAGGTTTCGCTGAAAATAGTAAATAGACTATTATTTTACCTCCCTCTGTTGCTATTAAAAAACTAAAATTTAATCATTCGTTATTATTGAACTGGTACTAAACATTTAACTATAATTATTATAGATGTTCATTTGAATCGATTAGAGCCATCAAAGAATAAAACATGTTTATGAACTAATAACTCAAAAAAGCAAGACAGAATTGGTACTTACATCTTTATCTGGCCAAATTTTAAAATCTCGAACTTTTGGAAGAAATTTTTTCTTTTCAAATGACATTTTTAATATTAATTCTGTCACAAAAAAGCGTTGTGGTCAGTATCGTCTTGTCAGCAGTTAATCAACAAAATTTATAAAGTGAACATGCATATTTGTAGTCCAGAGAACAAAAAATGAGCAGACATTTTTAAAGATAAGAGACTAATAAGGAACGGAAAGTTTGAGATTATTTCGCGTAATGCTAAATGTACAAAGTATGCTACATTTTTCAAGGAGTATATACTGTTGTTGTTTTTATTCTTATAATAATGAATACTTTGTTATCTCTCAAAAAATGTATCATCTCTTTTCATTGTTTTTGTTAAAATTCAATCACGTGCAATTGTCCATTTTTCATTTCACTGGTCGAACATGTCAGTAAAAAAAAACATTTTTTTGGATAATAATTAATTTCGTTCTTTCTTTTTTTCTCCAGATAAGTTTTGAATATAAAATGTATATATTCTGTAAAAATAAGCAGTGAAATATAAACTATCTATCGATGATAGTGCTACTTCTTCCTTTTCATTTCTTTTTACTATTTTTTCTATCTATGATGGCATCAAATTTGAGTTTTGTTATCATCATATATACACATCTTCTGTACATACATATTCACTCGATATATTCGTCATTGTCGAGTTTTACAAATGAGAAAGTTAAAAAAATAGTCTCATTTGATTAATCACTATAACAGAGTGAACAATGTAATAATCGTGATATGAAATACCTTTATTTTCAAGTAACTGATAAAATGTCTTAAAACTTCACTTCTTCTACAGTATTATAACTAGAGCCAGCGCATTGTCTCTTCTGTTGACTGTATATATACGGTGAAAGAGAATGAAGTTCATAAAGCTCATCTAATTACACCATCATCGCCTAAATTCAATAATAAATGAGAAAAAAATAAACTATTCCAAACCAGCAAAAACGAAATATATATATAGAATTTTAAAACTAATTTCGAAGAACTCTGTTATTATTAATCATTATCATTTGTTAATCTAAAAACTTGACTCTTACCGAATAACAATCAACTGATGAAATATTTTTGTAGTCAAATACGTCCAACATGATGTTGCAACCGGTTTATTTTCGTTGACAATATTGTTCATTATTGTCATCAAGCACAATCAGGTATTTTTATTTTTACATAAGAGAATAGAGAATGCATAAATTTGGCTTTTTTTTCCGAAAGAGACATATAGGATTATATATACATTTATCTCTCGTAATCAAGATCATTGCCAACTAACAAGCTAAGAGAGATCATTTGAACGTCTACGTTTGACATAATTATTATTACATCCTTGTCTCTCTCTAGTTAAACTATTTGTAAATAAAAGTTAGAGACGCGAAGCAAAAGAAAACAATAGAATGAACAATCATTTTCTCTTTTTTCGTTGTTCTCTCGTAATCATAACACATGCAACTGTACATAAATGTAGAAAATGATCAAGTGAAAAAGAAATGGCAGGTTAAACTAGTTGGGTTTACACTCTAAAACAGCTCTAAATACTTAACATATAAAACTATTAATTTTATCTAAAAATAAGATATACGGAAGAGTGATGTGCTTTTCTGGAATTATCAGTAACACTTACATTTTCGTTTGAGTATGCTTGTATATGTTTAGATGGCTCATTTCTTTTACAGGAGTTCAGCCTTTTTTATTGCACAGTTTTTTGTTTGTATTCCTTTCTAAAACCTATTAGTATCCAAAGACAAAAAAAAACAGTATATTTCTTTTTCTACTTACTTTTACTTATCACTTATCACGAAAATTTGTACGTGTATCGAATACTAATAGCAGTATTCGAATAGGGACACATGTCGATAGTCAATAAAATAAAATGAGAAAACAAAACGGAAAATTTGTTCCATTGCTTGCAATTACAAAGCGTAATACAGTCTTCTAAAATGAGATATTTCCCTTACAAGATTTGAATATT
>CAJNOQ010007186.1:0-12610 GCA_905250885.1 Didymodactylos carnosus
CCTTTACAAAAGCACAATCACTTTGTTTGTAATAGTATTATTCATATACTATTTCTTCTACTGGAACACAGAAATACTACTAACACGATGCATGTGCACAACGGATACAATAAAGTAATAAGACGCAAACTAACAATCATGGGGAATAATCCTATATCTTACTCTTCGTCAAAGAACACTTTTACGTGCTTGTCGAAAGTTTTAAGCTTGCCATAAATTGAGATTTTACTTTTTCAAGTACATACTGTAAAAGTAATGAGGTATCGTAGCTGCTGGTCTTCCTTTGTACACTGAACTCCTCCACATTTCAACGCGCGTGTCAATTGTGTATCGATTGAGAAGCGAATATTTTCGCAGAGATAATGGTTTCTCAACTGAGCTACTTGATTACAGTATGGATTGTATCTCAGTTGAGTCCAAACCTGTTATAATATGAATAATATGAACTATGTTAGGCTCATTAGAGCATTGTCTTTTTTATGGTTATCTTTTGAAATACGAAAAAGAAACATCGGACCTAAACAAAAAGCCGAAGCTCATAGAAAACCTGTAACCTATTGGGCATTTTTCTACGGAAAAAAATTTCAAGTCATGACTTGTGACTTGACTTGATTGGAGAAAGCTTTTTATTACTCATGACTTGACCCGACTTGACTTGAGAAAATTTCTGGTAACTTGGAAGAACCCGCGACTTTTCTAGCTCTGGAAAATAGCCATTTGCTACAGTCTGGTTATAGAAACCCATGATTTACTTTCAAATGTCTCTAAAACATGTAAAACATTTTTAAAAACGCCCAAAAGTATCGATTTTGTATATTAAAGATTTGGTGTATTAAGGTTTGTTAAAATAATTGTGAGAAGAGGCTCTCTTATCACTATGGTCCGCAATATGAAAAGCTTGTCAGTATATCCTCTATCGGATCTAAAGTGCGTATAGGACGTTCTTTAGTGTCGATACTGCAATTTCGACATCGGTGTGTTTTGTTTTCTATGCGCATCATCAATTTTTTAGCGAAGTCTGATTTGTTTTAGAAGGAGAATAGTTCAACCTATTATCCATTTCAAAAAAGAAAGGCCATGGCCATTTGTTTAATAACTTTTTCTAGGATGTAGCTACGGAGCTGCGGGTTTCACTAGTCGAAAGAAAAATGTTGGGGCAATAAGAAAAACCAAAAGTTATTGTCCCAAAATCACCTGCAGGTGGTGCACCCTGCGAAGATATTTCGCGACAGATATCATACCACTGAAAAAGTTTCGGATTTTAACTTTTGAGACGACAGACAGGTAGCCAGGACTGAGATATTCGTTTGAAGAAGTTGATCCAAGGTCACTAGGGTATTTTTAAAGAAAAAACGGATTTTTGCATTAAGCTTGTCAAAACTAGAGTTGCCGTATTTTAGCCATTTTAAGTCAGAAACACACTAAATTTTTAGGAAGCACTTAGGATAGTGTATTGATGTTGAACGAGTTCTCAAATATGAGATTCAGCGGGTTTAAACGTCAGAGGGTTTCTGGAAACCTCCTGGAAAACCTACAATTCTGCAGTTTTACAAGCGCTGTCTGATTTATGGTCATTTTTCATATATCTACCGAAAATTTGGTGTGTTTCTGACTTAAAATGGCTGATATACGGCAACTCTAGTTGACAGACTTCATGCAAAAATCCGTTTTTTCATTAAAAATATCTCCGGAGAACCTTTCTAGCTCCGGAACCTTGTAAGCTAACGACCTGGGACTGCTCTAGAAACGAATATCTCAGTCCGGGCTACCTGCCTGTCGTCTCAAAAGTTAAATCCGAAACTTTTTCAGTGGTGTGACATCTTTCGCAAAATATCTTCGCAGGGTGCACCACCTGCAGGTGATTTGGGGACAATAATTTTTGGTTTTTCTTATTGCCCCAACATTTTTCTTTCGACTAGTGAAACCCGCAGCTCCGTAGCTATATCCTAGAAAAAGTTATTAAACAAATGGCCATGGCCTTTCTTTTTTGAAATGGATAATAGATATCATAGTTTTGTGTAGTGTCCTACACACTACTGTAAAATATAACATACCATGTCTGGCCTTGTTTATTTATAGAAGAGACTTACTGTAAATAAACCGGGCACTATGATCCTATGAGAAAAATCTTGAATGCAATCCTTGAATGTTTCAAGAACTAGTACAGATTTATCGAAATCTTTCAGCATCCTGAAAGGAAAAAAGTGCTGTAGATTTTCTACAAGTTTTGTATCGTAATCTGTCGTGATAAATCTTGAGCAGATCTTGTCAAGATATTTCAAGGATTCTGAAATGAATATTTTAATACCTAATAATCTGGAATCTTCATTGACAGATGTGAGAATTTGAAAGAAAAGTTTAAACCGGCGGATTTGGTGACCCCACCCCTCTTGAAACAAGAAGCTAAGTATACAGTTTTGTAGAGTAACTCAAGACGCATCGAACGGTATATAGTGAAGTTCGTTTTCATATAAGCATACAGGATCTAGAGGCAATTTCTGGTCGACCGTCACGATAGGCATCTGAACCTATATCGATTTTAGTGCCAGTCACAAGAAGCGAAAAGAAATATTTCCAATCTATACTTTTGTAGATATCGTCATGGGCTACACGCTGATATATTCGACGTTTCTGCTCGCCTCATATTGATGGAGAAAAACGAGACTTTTTATCGATTTTAACGTTTTTCAGTATTTTCAGTAGTGTACCTCACAAGAGAAGTTAACAGAAGCCAAACTTTGCCAGAAACGGTGTGCGAGTCCGCTCTATAAAATGCACTAGTTCAGAATTCATCTAAGAGGGCGCTTCATACTCACATCCAGCTTACACATCAAGTAAAAGAAAACGTTATAGCATAGCTTAGCTCGTTTCTAATGAGATTTATAATCAAATGGAATGAACCACTTTGCTGTGACTCTTAAAGTGGCACTGATCACTTTGCAATTTAGCGCAAAGTGGTCTCAAATAAACTTTGAGCAAACAACGTTTGTAAAACAGTTTTCAACTAGCGTTCTAAAATGTGAACCTATCTCAGCTTTCTTCTGCCTTTTATATGCATGAACAATGCCACACAAAATGGTGATTGAAAGAGTCACACGTTTATTTGTCTACCCTCCCGACCAACAGAATTGTAGCTGAAGTCCTCTACACTGTAGAGGCACTTATTTATAAATAAATGCAAAGTTGCCATATTTACATTTTTGTCGAACCTCTGAGTCATGTCGTAATGAAAATGATGGCTAATTTTCTTTTTTTAGCAAAGATTTTGATAACTACAAGAACTTTTCAAAGATTGTCAAGATCTTGCAAGCATATTTCTCAAAAAAACTTGTGAAGGTCCTGACAAGAATTGTTGAACATTCTTTGAGATCAAGAAACTTAACAGATCTTGTGCAGATACAAACTTTCTGCAAGATGTGGATGCGTGGTGTCTAGAAACTGCGGCAGTATAGTGCGTGTGTAGAAACTCAAGTGTAACTCAAGTCTGGTTTTATGCATCCAAGATGCCTCATATCTGCGGGTATATCGTAGTTCATGCACTAAAAATGTACCCAATTTACACAGAAGAGTGTACTAGAGATGCATAGTTTAAGCATCCGCCATATCTTATTAAGTCACTGTGAATATATTTTTATTCTTTTACAGTGCGGTAGCCGAAGCAACAGTAAAGAACAGAATTTTTGACGTGTTTTCAAAAGTTTTATTGCTTTATTACTGAAGAATTCTTCCATCGCAAAAGTAAGATTAGGATGAAAGAAAAAATACTGTAAATATTTTGTTTGGGTTCACAACGTGTTGTTTTACTGAATAAATTCTGCAAGAAATGTCAACTTTCTAATGATTAGAAAGATGACATTCACTTATTGAATAAGCGACATGAGAATATTTTTAAAGAAATAAGTTACCAATGAGCTTTTCAACTTTCTCTGTTGCACCAAGGATTAGTCTATGGACTTTCTGAATCAACGAACCTTTCTTTAAATGACTTTTACACAACCTAAAAATGAAAGGCATATTACTATACCTTTTCCTTCTTAATTTGTTCAGTAAAAATCGTCAAGTATTTTCTGTGAAAAATTTTTGAGGTAAATCGAACTTAACATAAATTTAAAGAAAAACCTTGATGACTGTTACTGAATAAATCAAGAGTTTGTGCTGAACCATGAAGAGCTTTGTAATTTAGTGCAAAATCTTCTTTACAGAGTCTGTCTAGGATTTGGTACTAAAATGAAGATTTAATACGAAACTTTTAAAAAAATTTCGTAATGGAAAAGGTTTAACCATTTGTCACCAAAGCAGAGACGGGCAACTTCCCCTAAGTTCAACTCCGGCTCTAATTCCAACTCCGTTTCAACTCTAACAGAAACTTATTTTGTTTTAATTAATTTTCATCTTTATTTTAATAGCACTTGTTCATTTCACTATTGTTTACAAGAGTACACACAAAAATATTCGGTTTAATAATCCAAAATTACATTTCAACAATATTAATTGAAACCGTACTTTTTGCCATTCTGTATCGATGAGATCGAAAAACCGTTCTGTGGAAACATTCTTTGTACCAGTGTAACAAGAGAAAGGAAAAAACTTTCAGGGTTGTAAAGATTTTAACTAGAGTTTTGAAATTGGAGTTAAAAAGTCTGAACGTAACTTCGATCTAATAAAATGTAACTCTAACTCTACTAAAAAGAAACTCCGGAGTTGCCCACCTCTGCACCAAAGCTAAACCTTTTTTTTCCTAGCAGGACACAAGGTATGGTAATAGACCTTTCTTTTTTAGAGTAATCAATCAATTATTTTTCCAGACGCGTTTCGTTTTTTACTTAAGCTGAAACGAGATAGACCAACGTGTGTAGACATACTTTCTGTCTCGGTCATAAGGAATGCCTCTGGACGTGTAATTATTTGAATGCATCTACACGCGTTTTTTCTATCCATCTGTCCTATCTAATTGTCTTAATTAGTCGATAGAGAGATCCTAGCAAGTCAACAGAAAAATAAGAGAAAAACATTTCAATAAAATTTTTAAATTGTGTTCCGAGCAAAAAAGTGGCTACTTATAAGACAAACTTTCCCAGAATTCTGTAGCAGAAATGACTCATTATTTAGTGCAAAACAATGACGTACTCGAGGAAGCACTTCTGAGCTAGCTCTTTAGAAACTTATATATTCTGTGATTCTAAGCGGGGACCAGTTTCCACTGAAAATTGAGCCAACAGCGACATAGATACATTAAAACGACAGGATCCTATGTCAGTTTCACGAAGTGAAACAAATTAATTAGATAATATTCCTTTCTTCTTGTCATCCAACCTGACACAATAAATGTTTGTCACGATGACAAGCTAGTTTAGCTTTCGAACAAAAGATCAACAAAATTGCAATTTTTAATGCTTGTAGCCAGAATAATGACTAGAATTTTTTATATGAGAATTAAAGAAGTCAAATGAATAAAAGCAGAAGGTATGAGATAGTGTAATTTAGATATACTTTACATACAAGATGTATGCCTAATTAATGAATAATGTATGTTCGTGCAAATATGGAAGAAAAGCTCCATTTCTCAGCAATCTGAGCTCTCTTTTATCAACCATTATGACTAGATCAGTACTGATCTAGTCATAATGTAATTTATTTTTTCATGAAAAGACTATTCTTATCTCTAAAATGCTAAAAGCTCGAACTCTGAATTGCTTTTTTTGTCGGAAAGTTATTCAAAAACCATTCACAGGCATTGTTGCTTTGAAATGACGATAAAAACTCAATAATACTTTTATCTAAAGAATATAGTAAAAGTTTTAAATAATGTGGAAGATTCAAATAACAATTGACAGGTTTCTCTCACGTTATATTACCTGACTAACGGTACACCATTTGCGGTCTACTAATTTCATAATATAAATGAGAAAAGAATTTAAATATTTTCGTACGACTTGTTGAGAAGAGCATCATTGTTATCAAAAAACAATATTTACACTCTTTGTATTCTCATCTTCTAGTTTCAAAAAAACAAAAGTATTCGAATTATCTTACTCTTTGCACAACTGCAGTACACCGCCGCGACACTGTTATATATTATATGCCATCGTTTTTCAAATCATTGAAGATGGGCAATAAATGTTCGAACTGTAATAAAAAAATCTCTCCCACTGATGCGATAACAATTGATGGAACAAAATTCCACAAATTATGCGTAAAATGTGGTATGTATTCATATTTGTTTTACATCGAGATATGCTGGAATACCAACAGTTTTTCGACTTGGGTACTATTTTTGTTAGTATGTTCTTATCTTAGGCATCTAGCGTACAGTGCGTTTCTATCTTTTCGTATGCGGCAACGTACAGTAGGCGAAGAACGTGCCAGAAATGAAAGAGAGCGTTGTTTTACTTAAATTATGAGATTCGCCGCCGCTAACTAATATTTACACGCTGCCGCCGAAAGCGGAAGAAGTTTTCATAACCTCGCCGCCACCGAAGGTACAGGAAATTTTCATAGCCTCACGCCACCGCCGAAAACTTTTTATCAGCGCACATGTCTGGTTTCAGCTGCTAGGCCTTTTTTGGAGTGGGTCTCTGAAAGGTAATTTCGTAGTTCGACAGAAACAGTTTTCGACAGCGTATTTCGACAGTGTCAAATTTTGAGTCAAAAACTTCGACACTGTCGAATTTTGAGCTTGTCGAAAATTTTTACTCCAAATTTGACACTGTCGAAAGCCTGTCGAATTTCCATTGAAAAATTTCAATACTGTCGCAAATCGAATACAGGCAAATTTCGACAGAGCTTTTGAAAGTCAATAAATTATTTTGCTAATATTCATATATTACGAGATTTAGATATATACGTTCTAGACATGATAGTGAGTCACCAGATCACATTCAATGTCCAACCACTAAGACCCGGAGACTATTGATGGTTCTCTAGGTAGAAAGATAGAGAATTTTGTGCTCTACAGACAACACTCATTGACAACTTCATACAACGTTTCCGCTAGATCAGCTGGACTCATAACTAGTTCTTAACCGGCTTTTCAAATCTTTCGTAATAGCATAAAGACGTAATGATGTAGAGACATAGAGAAATAGTGATGTAAAGACGTAACGATTGTCTAAGTGTTTACGCTTTTCTGAAAATCTGTCGAATTTTTAGTCCGTCTGAAAATTTTCGCCCGAAATTCGACATTGTCGAATTTGGAGTAAAAATTTTTGAGACTATCGAATATCGAGTAAGAAATTTCGACACTGCCGAATTCCGAGCGAAAAATCCGACAGCGTCGAAAGCTAACTATCGAAAAGTAGAAATGTCGAACGGTGACAAATTCCTCTGATAAACTTCTTTGCAGAGATAGAAAAAATTTACTTTATAATCCACTGGGCAATCAAAATATTTTAGGTTTTTGAATCCTAAACTTTTTCTATCTCTGCGAAATTTTGTTCGTTGGTTCTGCAAATTTTTCCAGATAGGTAACTCAACATGCTCTGCAATCTGGCAGTGTCAAAATATGTTCAGCAAGAAGTTCATAGCGGGACTTCAGACATCCGGATTTCAGAGACTCACTTCAGAAAGGCCTAGCAACAGAAACAGATATCAAATTTGTGATCAGCATTAAAACTTAACAACAATCGCGTACATTTTGGGGAAAAAGATGTTCTAATAAACGTTTTACAGGTTTGTGAGAGTGTCACTCTAGGTTGTAGTGAACAAGGATTTCTCGCTTTAATCAACCCTTCATGTAAGGTTTTTATTTTAATGAATCCGTTACTCAGGGTTGTTGTTAGACGATTTATTAAGTCTAATACACGTCAGTTAAGGTCATTCTCTATACTGAACGTGAACGACGGTGGAAAAGCAAACAGGTGTGGTGTGCATCGCATAGACAGCGGTGGAGAAAATGTCCGGTTCATTTTTGTTAATAAAAATGTTTCTGTTGTCTAGAGGCGCACGCTGGTCAAAGCAAGGCACTTAAAGAACATAGTCATTCTGATTTTAATTTTTATTCTTCAAAGTTTGTGCTATTTTGTATCCTATAGTATATCTTATGACCCAAGATAAGGTCACATAGTCAAATTTTATGTTAACTTGTTCACAATATCATATTGTAGAATCTCTGTTTAGCAACACGGTTTCAAGCAGCGAACAATCGCCTGTGAAGACAAATTGTTCAGCTGAACAGTTGTGGTTTCAGATATAAAACTGCATTATTCATTTTTGATGGGCAACGGCACACTTTATAGAGAGAATGAAGCAGACTAAGCTGGTATAGATTAAACTACCAGCTGATGACTTGATGAGTGTTTTCCCAAGTTAAAGCTGCTGAAAAGGTTTCGCTGTGATACCAAACGATAGAAAATTCTGTGTAGATTTTACTCTTGTGTTCTTTCAAAGTAAAGTATCATGTATTTTTTTGTGGCAATAGAAGTATTGAAGGGCGCAAAAAGTTAGAAAACAGAGAAAGAGATAAGTCACCTGAAAAAGAAGGATTAAAAAACGTCACTGCGTTTGGTTTGTTCAAGGCGTCTCCTAAAGTGTGTCCTTTTAGATTTATGTAAAAAAAAGTTGGACGAAACAGATGCTACTGGAAATGATGGTAATATTTATTGTTCTACATGCCATAAGAAACAATCAGCATGTTCTCCTGAAGGGAATAAAAAGAGTGCAACTGAAGTGTAAGTATCCAACAAAGTAGTATAACTTTCAGAAATGTTAACATATTTTAATCATTGTCTAGCAGCAAAATGGCATGTCATCTTCCAGAAACATCCAAGACATTAATAAATAGTAGTATTCAAATCAAAGATGAAACGATATCACTTTTACCGGAACCAGTGAAAAAATCGACTAATCTCGAAACATTTTCACTTATCTGGCTTGATGCCAATGTTCACATTACAAAAGATAATATTGATTCACAAGTAAAATTAAGAGAAGCAATTAATTTTTTACAAATATTCGACGAAGCGGATAAATGTGAAGAAAATATAAAGAGTATCGTACATGAAAAAGTTGTCTTTATTGTATCAGGAAAACTTGGACGGGAAGTTGTACCACGTTTGCACGATTTACCGCAGTTAAACTGCATTTATATCTATTGCTTAGATAAAGCTGGTAATAAGCAATGGTCGGATAAATATTCAAAGGTACCGATGATATAAAATATTCATTAGCTTAACCATGGCTTATATTTTAGGTTAAAGGAGTATTTACCGATTTAGATGAACTTATTAAACGTATCACAAAAGATCAGGAAATACGAGAAAAAGTAGAAGATTTAGTTGCAATATCAATTTTTAATCGAATGGACAAAGAAAGCACACATAAAAATCTCAAATCTGAAAATAGTTCATTTATGTGGTTCCAGTTACTTATTGAAATATTAATTTGTATGGAACACAGTTTAACAGCAAAACAAGAATTGATTAACATTTGTAGACAACAATATAAAAATAATACAAAAGAACTAACTATTATTGATGAATTTGACAGTGATTATGATTGCTCGAATGCTATTTGGTGGTATACAAGAGAAAGCTGTATATATCGTCTTTTAAACAAGGCTTTACGTATTCAAGATATAGACATTTTATTTGCTTTTCGTTTTTATATTACGGACATATTTAACAAACTTGATGAAGAGCATAAAAAATTTAAAAATTCGTTAATCGAGCAATTCATTCGTGTGTATCGTGGACAAGTCATTTCTACGGATGAATTTAATAGAATGCGTAAAAGTATTGGTGAATTTATTTCAATAAATTCTTTCTTTTCAACCAGTCAAAATCGACAACTCGCTCTTGAATTTATTAATACTATAACACCTACAAATGATTTAAAACAAATTTTATTTGAGATTACAGTTGATATTCGTTTATCAACAAAGCCATTTGCCGATGTAACAAAATTAAGTTTTTTTAAAGAGGAAGAGGAAATTATTTTCATGCTTGGTTCAGTATTTAGAATTACTAATGTTATTTATAGCAAAGAAGAGCAGGTGTGGGTTGCTAAATTAGTCTTATGCAATGAAAATGATCACGATTTGAAAGATTTATTTGCTTATCATAAAAAGAAGATTGGTAAAGAATCTACAACTGTTGTTTCATTAGGAGATTATTTGTTTAAAATGGGAGAATTTGATAAAGCAAAACAATACTACAATCGTATTCTTGTTGAATTATCAACGATTGATCTGTCTACTGCAAACTGTTATTTTGGATTAGGTAATGTTGCAATTGAACAAGATGAATATTCTTCAGCGCTCGATTACCACCGCAAAGCTCTTGATATCAAACAAAAATTGTTGCCTGGCAATGATCCTAAAGTAGCATCGAGTTATAACCAAATTGGTGCTGCTTATCGACGGTTAGGTATATATGATCAGGCTCTTCAATACACTTACACCGGTTTAAAAATAAGACTAGAATGTCTTGATAATAACGATGCCGATCTTGCACAAAGTTACCGTGATATCGGACTTGTATATTATCGTCTAGAAATGAACAGTCAAGCATTAATACACTTAAAAAAAGCACATGACATCTACGTTGAGGTTCTTCCAGAAAATCATCCTGATATAGCTGAAAATCTAGGCTATATTGGCTATGTTTATAATGCTACTGAAGAATACGATCTAGCTCTCCAGTACTACAAAAATGCACTCGATATTGATACAAAGTCTCTACCAGAAAACCATCCAGATATCGGAGTCATTTCTCAAGCTATTGGCGGTGTTCTTTTGCAGCAAAAAAATGATTATAGTACTGCACTTCATTATTTTAACCAAGCACTGACAATCTTTCGTAAGTCTTTGCCACCATCTCATGAATTCATTGAAGATGTTCAGGCTATGGTGAAACTTACAACATCAATATTATCGACAAAGTCAGATGAAAAAGATTGAATCATAATATCTCTGTAAAGAGCAAAATTTTCATTCTATTGATGAAAACTGACCATAAAATAGTTTTCGTATATTATTTTGGTGAAGATCGTGACTTGTCGTGAGACGAGAATCTCACGCGATATCATGAAACGTACAGCAGGAGACGAAAATTTTCGAACTATATATATGGGATAGAACAAAAAATTCCTTTTATGGGAGTTTTATTTTGTTCTGGTAGCGGGTAGTATATCTTCCTACTAAGAAAGTCTTGTGATGTATAAATGCAGTATAATGTAATGTGGAAAAGCCAATTTTTATAGTTTCAAGCGTCGAAGCTAGAAAAACGAGCGAACTCGATTGCAGCAGAGATTCCACCCGACAAGCATACAGATCATTTATAACTTACGCTGCATATGCCAAGAATTTTTTGAAAACAATATTTTTGCTGCAGAATTATTTAGCTGGCTACACAGTTTGACTTATCGATTAGAGGAATTAAAACACTATCATGATCGTTACTGATTACGAACCTTACAAAATATAATTTTGTAGGTATAATTTTTAAAATTTGCATAACACTAAACGTGCTGGCAGTTGTAATGAAAAAACAGTTCATGAATGTCCGTTGAAATTGAACTTTAGTAGGGAATTATTGTACAATTCATGTAGAATTGTCAGAACACATACTGATACTGATGTTATTCTCTTTTTTACATTCTGTTCACTTGAGACCAATACAATGACGATAGCCTTGCCATGTCTAATTACCCATAATTTTGCTTTTGATCTTGTTCTCTGTTTTGTCCTATATTTCCCAAAATGACTAAATCCTTCTATTTTGTTTTACATTGTATATTATGCAAGTATATGTTGTACCCACATTAATAGGCCGCGGGTCGTTCAATCCCTGCGGCTATATGAAACACTTTATTATTATTATTCACTCTCTTTATGCGTGAATATTAAGGTTAACAGAGTTTTTTTACTATATGTGTTCCTTTACTTTTCATCTGCTGAGGTATTCATTATTCGATCAACTAGAGAAAAAGAAGATGCGGAAGGTAGCTGACGCTTATATTCACATACCTGTAATGAACCGCACTGCTTACGATCAGTTTATTCGGTTTTCTTTTGCTCCATTATGATATTTCAAAATCAAGCGAAAATGTTTGAAACATCAGTAAAAAAAATCATTCATTAACAAACAAATTCGTTAATAACGCTTTTTTTTAGTAAAGACACATTTGTAACATAGATCACTTTTTCTGCTATCTGAAATACATTTCTATCAGGATTTTCATCTATTTTAGTTACTTGATACAACGTGTATGGTAGCACTAATACTTCCTTTTCATCAGCCATTTTTGATAAGCCTAGTTTCGATCCAATCGGTTATAAATTAATAGCAGTTGTACATGGTTTTGGAAAATTATAGATCACTAAAACGGCTAAGTTATCAGGAAAGCCACTTTTCTGTACTGTAATATATATGTCTGCCATCTCTTGATCGCTTGATGTTGAACTAATGTATGTGTTTGTAGAATACGATGTTTAGGTATCTTTGCGGTCCAACGATAACCATCGAATTGTTTTTCAGTCATTATCATATCTACTTAGGGCATACCAAAAGTAGTGGCAGTGGTATTTTTATCCCTTATAGAAAGGTTAAAGAAACTTTCTTTTTATATAGTCTGATAGAGAAAAGAATGTTCTATTTTTCTATGCTATTTGATC
>CAJNOQ010007187.1:0-12609 GCA_905250885.1 Didymodactylos carnosus
AAAACTGGTTTTCCAAAAACCGGATCTCCGGAGGCCTAGCAGCCCAAATGCTTGTCATAGTCGGATTCAGCATGTTTGATTACCTATTGTCCACTAGCTTAGAGCTCAAAAGCGAGTTGACAGTTGGGGACCTTTCCTCGTAAGATAGGATGAATTCTTTATGGTGGTATGGCGTATTTGTATTTTCTCTTTACGTTTTTTCTAATTAGTGTTGAAGTATCACTACGATAAATATGTATTTCATCTATATTTTTCATATTGATGTCATGCTTGAATGCATATATTTTTTCTTCGAGGATGCTCCAATATAATATTTTCTTTTTTGTGTTTATATTTGATCTGTATTGGTTTTTCAAGATTTTTTCATGCTTCCCACTTTCTAGTAAGTTCTCACCCATACCCACTTTATTTTTGTATAAGTATCAGTCACTGAAAGTTTACATCAAATTTATGGTGTGACTGTGAGCGTAGAGACGAGACGATTTGTGAAAAGAAGACTTTTACTAACACCCAGAACTCATATCGACCCACACACACTGAAATCGACAAAATTCTCTGTTAAAATTAAAGTTGCTGAGAATCCATTTTAACTGACTCGTGCGAATAAGGGTGTAGGTGGGTATAGGTTTAGGATGTGGGTGCTTGTGAAAGTTAGCCTTCTTTTCAAAAACATCTTATCCTCAGGCTCCATTAGAATAGAAAATTGGACTGTGCTATTGTTCCAGCTTCCTCAAGGAATATATTTACAAACATATTATTGGTATGGAGCTAGTCAACGAGGCTATCAGCACACAAAATATGAGTCGGTTTAGTTAAGCTGTGACAGAGTGCCAGTCATTTTACTGATGACCTCACTTTTCCAGAAGTCGAATGTCATCCTTCTGCATAGCCTAACTCCACAAGAATATAATATTCCAAGGCCAAATTTTTACCAAGTACTCCTCAGCCTCTATTCTATGTTTCCTACAAGTTTCAGCTAGTTATATTGTTGAAAATTATATTTATCCAAAGTACAAGGGGATAGATGCGGTTGAAAAATGATTTACATGATAGTATTTCAAGAGTCATTATTGACTCAAGCACTTGCTTCTCAATAGCACCACTCGAAATGTCTGTACAGGAACTATCCTCGTATCGCTTTTGATATATAAATAGACGAAATTATCATTTCTAAAAGAAGATATGATACAATCATCTTATTATTGAATCGAAGGAAATTCAAATATCTTTACTTCGCATTCATATTTCGATCGACTCTTGATGGTATATGAAAACCAAACGTTCTCTTTATTTGCTATGCAATCCGTTGGAGATGAATTGATCTTTTGAGGCAATTAAATGGAAGAATAAAAAAATTAAGAAAAGTCAAAGTTGCTCTAAAATATAATGAGCATAGCACTGAAATTAGATTTTTCTACTCAATACACATCCGATTAGTGAAATTTCTATCTCTTTCGTACTTTTATGGCTTACCGATGTTTGTCTTATAATAATTAATAAGTCATTAATATGACTAATGGAATTGATCGATTTTCACCGATGATGCAAAAAATGAGCTAAGTGGAAGTTATACTGTTACGACATAGAGCCTAATTAAAACTTAGACATTTTTACATAGAAATGAAGACCAGATGACACCCTTCTTATGGTAAAAGTCTCAAGCGGTTCGCTTCTTGACTATGAGCGTAAGGGAGTCATCTTGGTAACACGGACAGGCATGTGCCATTTTCTGTCATAACATTATACCTAGCTGAAACTTGTAGGAAACATAGAATAGAGGCTGAGGAGTACTTGGTAAAAATTTGGCCTTGGAATATTATATTCTTGTGGAGTTAGGCTATGCAGAAGGATGACATTCGACTTCTGGAAAAGAGAGGTCATCAGTAAAATGACTGGCACTCTGTCACAGCTTAACTAAACCGACTCATATTTTGTGTGCTGATAGCCTCGTTGACTAGCTACACATTGATGGATAAATCAACCAAAAACCATTCAGTCCTTATTAGAAACAACAGTCAAAATAATGGACAGATGAAATTTTGGTTCTCATGGAATACAAATGTGTTTGGACTGCGGTTTGCACCGACGATCAGGGTACATCGGGAAAGGTATTCTTGCAAAGTTTCAGCCCATGAGACCTTAGGAAACCGGAGATCTAAGGGGCTGGAGACTTCTGAGCAGTACTGTATATCTCTTAGCAAAAATTGTTTATTTATCTATCGATTTCCAATATCTTGCTTTGAAAATCAAACCTACTTACTTGGATTTTAAATAAAAAACTTAGCAAAAATGTGTTTTTTACTTGAAATATTTCAATAAATTACTTAAGAAAAATCGAATTTGTTACCTAGCTTTTATTTAAAATTACTTAGAATTTAAATGGGAACCTATGAAGAGGTCTCTTTTGAGCAAAAATCTTGAAATCCTCTACATTTATGCTTTTTCTCACCGTTTATGGTCCTTTTCTCGATGTTTATGGTCCGAAAATAGGAAGTTATGACTATCGAAATAGGAGTTTATGTTTTTTCAGTAGGAAGTGATGCTCCTTCCTAATAATTATTAGATATCACGAAGCAAAAAGTATAACTTCCTACTCGAAAAGCATATATATTAGATCCCAATTCCACTTGAGCTTAACTCTGTATGAATCTCTCTCTTCGTAACAACCTAACGGCTAAATATAGGGTGATAACAATAGTGAAAAATCCATACGATGGAAAGATCTCATAGCTGATGAACAAGAAAGGAGAAAACTATAAAACAAGTTGAAAGCAGAAAGAACAGAAAAGTCCATCACACATACATATATGACAGGAAAGGAAAAGTCCATCACATATACATATATGACAGAAGGGAAAAATCTATTTTCTATTAATAGAATATTCAGTTTTTAGAAATTTTGTTGTAGTTCGAGTAAAAACACAATATGATGATGAAAAATCCTGATCAGAGCCGGGCAGGATTATTCAGTTGCGGATTTTCACTAATCTTAGTTTAAACTTTATTATAGAAGAAACAATAATCAAATTGCCGTACCCATTGCATGACAGTAGGAGAGAGGGGAGACACGAAAGAAATACAAAATAAAAAAACAAAAAACTAGATAAATAATCAAGAACAAAAACAAGTGGTAAAGTTTTACCAGTTGAAAACAGTATAGAAGCAATATAGATTTCAGTGATGAGAAGGAGATGAGGATGATTTTCTGTGTCGACTGCGTGAGTGAGGTATGAAGAATTTTCACGTAAGAGAAGTAACGTCAAATATGCCCCAAAGCGGTTAGACTCTCTAATGAAATCAACGATAGCCTTATAAATGCTTTTACTTTTTTCAACTTCAATAGACAAATCCCTAAAGCCAAAGAGTAGAAAGTGAAGAGGGAGAATAATTTGTGTGCCCAAAATAACTAATCTTGTTTTATTCCTGGTAAGATCCTTCTCTAATACAACATAATTCTTGACAGGATCCTCGTGTCAGGATCTAGAACAGATCTTGACTCAAATCTAATGAAATCTTGACGAAATCCTCTGTATGATTTTTGTCAGGTTTCTGAATAGGATCGAAAGTGAACCTTGAGAGGATCCTGCAATATCAATTCGGAAAAATCCGAGCAAGAATCTGAACCAATCCTGAATCAAACCTGACAGGATCATTAAGATTTATGATTCTGAAAGATTCGTCAAGGTTGTCTCAAAGAACCGAGATTTAACTCGAGATATAACAATAGTAAACTTGTCAGGATCCCTAATAATCTTGTTTTGAATCCTGTCAAGATCGCGAAATTCCGTGGCTACACGTGTGTTTCAGGATTTCGTCGTTTCCTCAGGAAAAAAGAACGAATCCTTGCAGGATCCTGACCATATCTGTTAAGGATCTCGCAGGGAAACATTAAAGATTTTCCTTAGGGTTTTAACTTATAAGAGACCTCATGAAAGCCCCTCTCATACTTTTAGGATATTCTCTAAATCCTCTACTTTTATGGCTTTTTCTTTGCTTTTCGTTTATGGTTCTTTTTTCACCGCTTATGCCCCGAAAATAGGAAGTTATGACTACCCAAATAGGATTTTATTGTTATGATCTGCATCATCTTCAGATGCAATCATAAGGATTTCCCTCATTATCTATATGATTATATGTATGGGCTTAGATTCTTCTTCTCTTCTCATATTGTTATACATGCATTATAGATTTTTTCCTTCTGTCATATACACTCTTTATGAATGAACTACCGCACCTTAGACAATCTGAATGCTTAGGAAATTTATGATATATTCGAACAAATCTAGTCAGTGGGTTGCTTCAAAATATTCATTGTGTCTCGTCATCGTTGTGATGCCAACAATTCTCCAGCCTCTACGAACACATCTAGTGTATCTTTGTAAGCTCAAAACACCTCTCCTGGCTTTTTTTACTATATTTCGCAGCAGAAAAAGGCAGAAAAGGATATCTTTATAGCGACTGACTACTAGAATATCGTTGCCGAGTATTAACGGTAATTTTATTCATTTATTTATTATTTCTGTAAACATAGTCTTCTATACTTGGGAATAAAGTATCAGTAACCTGATTTGAGACTAAAAAGGTATATTAATTTGTAATAAATACTTGGTCTAAGACCCTACAACAAAGAGAAAAGAAGATATATGCCGTGCGATGTGTCACTTATTTATCATCGAACTTTCTCACTTTCTTTCATCCCTTCGATGCCTACGTGCCTTACACGAGGTATCGAGGGTGAGATCTCTGCGACACACTAATGAGGTATAGAGGGTGAGATCTTAATGATTGTTTCAATATATTTTTCTACATTTCAATCCGACGCTCATAAAGAATTTTACCTAAACTCGATCATTGAATTGCAGATTGAGACTGAATAAAAAGTGGAAATTTTTATTAGATTGAATCGGCCAATGTGAAATTTCTAGAAAGAATTTTTATCGTTTAGAATTAAATTTTCTTCGGAATCCTATCTAAGTCTTTCTCCATTTTTCTAAAAGTCAGTTTGAATGAAAATACAACGAACTGGAATTGTTGTGATATTAAACAATTTTAGATGTTTTATGTTTAATTTATTGACTCTAGATGGAATACGCTTCTTACAATTAACATAGTCATCAACTATTTTTCAATCATTCCAAATGCCAACAATATAAGATCAATTGGTAAAATTATTTCATTCAGATTACTGCTTTGAATATACTTAAAAGTTGCAGATAAAAGTTGTAGGTGAAAGAAAAAGTTATTTTTGTTTTTATGTATAGATCAAATCGAAAGAACTAAAGTTGAAAGTATCACAAATAACATTCGTGAGACAGTTTCTAACGTCATGGATTCCAACATAAATAAAAATGCTCGTCGTATTGATATTCATCATCATATTGTTCCTGATTTTTATGCCAAGGCCATTGAAGAAAATGGTGCTTATTCGAATAAATGGCCAGTTCCAACATGGTCAGTTGAACAAGCTAAAGAACACATGTCTATTTTAGGCATTGAAACTGCTATTGTTTCGGTGCCTACACCTGGCGCGAAGATTTATGAAGACAACAAAGAAAAAAGAAGAATTCTTGTTAGAAAATTAAACGAATTTATGGGTGATTTAGTTAAAAATAATCCAAAAGAATTCGGATTTTTTGCTTCTCTTCCTTCTTTAACCGATGTTGAGGGTACTCTTAATGAAATTAATTACGTTCATTCAACACTTAAACCTGATGGATATCTGTTATTTACTAGTTATGGTAATGGCCAATATCTTGGTCATCCATCATTTAAAGCGATTTGGACCAAACTGAATGAATTAAAAGCTGCCGTTTTTATTCATCCATGTGAAGCATCAACAACCGTTGCTATTGAATATCTTCCACCACCTCTGCTTGATTTTCCTCATGAAACAACACGAACAGCATCGGATATTGTTCTTAGTGGTACTCGTGCTGCATGTCCTGATATTAAGATTATTCTTTCTCATGCTGGTGGTACTCTTCCTTTTCTTGCTCGTCGCATAACAATGGCAGGTGCTATACCTTCTCTCCATTGTCCACGACAACCTGAACAAATTTTATCCGATTTCCGTTCATTTTATTATGATACAGCTTTATCATCGAGCGTTCCACAACTTCAAGCACTTCTTCATTTTGCTGATCCATCAAAAATTATATTTGGCAGTGATATTCCTTACGCTCCATTATCTGTAACACTTGATTACAGCAAAAGTCTCGATACATTCTTTCTTAATCAATTTCAAAATTTTTCGCAAGCTATCAATCGTGAAAATGCCAAAAAATTATTTCCTGACAAATTCACAGACTAACTCAACGATGAATTATCTTTGATACTTGAAAAAGTTGAAAAATTTACGAAAAACTGAAGTAAAACATATTTGATTAGACAATCTAATTCAGACAGTATTGGATTTCACTAAATAGAAAATATATTTATTCAAAAGAAATTCAAAACTCAATGAGTTTTATCTACTGACAAAGAATTTTTTTATGATGAAAAAGATCGCAACAGGCCTAACAAACGTGTAGCCACGGAATTTCGCGATCTTGTTGTTTGGAATGATAAATGGGTAGTAGAAATATTTGTTTAGAAAATTAGTGTGTCCCATAGGAGTAACACTTTAAATTTATTTTACTTTGAAAAAGTAAAGTAAAGATAGTGGCATCTCTATCATAAGAACAACGGGTGTAAATTGACTTGAAAATAATCAGAAAAAATTGCCAGTGTTAGGCAGAACTCAAGTATGTGTCGGAATGAAGGAGAAAAGCGTTGTATTGTTATTTCTCTTTAATTGCAATGAGGTTCTGTCTTTTATCTAATATTGACAATTTGTTTTTTTTAAAATCGTATGGTAGTCTTTTGCATTCATTTTTCTCGGTATTAATTTCTCGTACAAAATAGCTATACATAACGTATGGAAAAAACGTTTTCAGAACTTTTGTAATCGATGTATTTCTGCAGGCACTTGAGTAATTTGAGCTTGTAAGTAGTAATTAAGAAGAGCATCTGAAAGTGTACTTATCGTGTAAAAATAAAGGCTCCAGCTCAAGAAATAAGAGAGATAAAATGTGAGAAAATCATGAAGATCATTGTTTTTGTTAGGGGTGTACAGGTCGCTCTCATGAGCGTGACCGTTTTTACTTTCACCCTAATTGGAGCCTATCTCTGGGTACTATTCGTAACTCCGGGAGGCGACTTTAAGGTGCCATTAGTAACTTCCTGGGAGCTATCTCGAGGTACTAATGGTGAATTCCTGGGCAACATGGAGATGTCATTAGTTACTTCCTGGAGGCTATCTCGGGGTGGCATCAGTAACTTGCAGGGTCTATCGGGGAGCACTATCAGTAACTTCCTGAGAGCTATATCGTGGTATCATAAGTAATTTTCTAGGGGCTATCTCGGGGATATTTAATAGAAGTTTAGGATTCTACTGATTTGCTAGGAGGAGAAATGTGAATATTGCTGCATGGAATAGGATGATGCAGAGTGTTATTTAACAATAGTTCTATTAGGTAAAAGGACCTTGAGAAGCTGACAGTTTTTTTTAGGAAGCAATATAGAAAATTCATGAATTTGCACAGAATCTTGGTGTTTATATATGTTATTAGACTTAATAAATGTGAGCGATTCACAGCAGCGGTTCTGGTTCAAACCAGCCACAGCCTTGAAAATCAACACAGTTTTTGAATATCATCGTGGCAGCGGCAAGTTTTTTAATGGTGCGGATTGTCAGCCGTGACAAACATCTCTGATCTGTCAGGAGCAGATGTTAGTTAGTCAGTACATTCTTTAGCAACTTAAGGGCACGAACGAAACGCCCCAGAGAAGTCCATTGTTCAAAACAATAACATTTATCGTTGGGCATCTTTATAATTCAAATTTGAACAAATAAATATTTTCTGAAGTGCATGTGGTTCGAATAGATGTATCAATAATTACTTTCGACGCATGCCATTTCGACGAATTGCATTGTTTTAATTGTTCTTTTGACGGCTCTGTTATGATACGTTCGAATTTTAGCAAAACTAACATGATGGGATCAACAATGATCAACAGTCGAATTCATGAAGTTCAATTTGGTACGAGTGTTATGCGCAACATGAATTTTTCCTATGGACAATTTTACGACACTGCTCTTTATCAAGTTGATTTTCCGAATAGTATTTTCATTGACACTTCATTCAATCAATGTAGTTTTGACAAATCAACTGTCACCGACAAACAATTACCCCCAGGTCGTCAGCTTCTCAACGTTATTTTACCTAATGGAACTATTGTTAAGTAACACTCTGTATCGTCCTATTCCATGCAGCAATGTTCACATTTCTCCTCGTAGTAAATCAGTAGAATCCTAAATCTCACTTCTTCAATCGAGCTTTTCAAATATCGATGGAAATCAAGGAATTCATGCAGTTGAATCGAATAAAGATTTATAGTACTCAGGAAAATATGGAGGTAACGACGGAAATGGTTTCTTCGTTTGCATCGATATTTCATGTTCTATTGAAGAAAGTAGCACCTACATTCTATTCAGTTAGTAAACACTACGATCGCGCACTCTGAAACAGTCTTATTCCTTGCTTATATGGGTTCTTACACACCATCTAATACAATCATTCACAGCTCGACAATATCCGGCATTGTTGCATCAGGTTTAGACGCTGGCGCGGACGGTACAAAAAGAAAAAAGAAGAAAGAGGCTATTATGATCGACTTTTAGGCCAGGGAAAAGGTGGCATAGCTGGCGCTGTACATGATACTTGCATTAGTAACATGATCTCGGGGTGGCATTAGTAACTTGCAGGGGCTATCAGGAGGTACCATCAGTAACTTTCTGATAGCTATATCTGGGTACCATTAGTAATTTCCTAGGGGCTATCTCGGGGTACTATTAGTAACCTCCACGGCACTATTTAGGGATACCATTAGTAACTTTCTGGAGGCTATCCTGAGTTTTTTTTTACAACACATTTATAGTACCCGGTACTGCTATCTTATCAGCATATATCAACGGTGTAGAAGTTAAGTTCACATACGATTTGACTCAAGATTTCACACACATGGGATATTCTAGAGCGGCCAGTTTTACTAGTTCAGTTCGGCTGATATCAATACCAGATGTTGGTTGCGATGAGTACGACGAGTTGGCTACAATATCTCCACTACAATATCTACTGATTCTGTAGCGCTTGTGAAACGTGGTATTTGTACTTTCATTGAGAAATCTCTCTTGCCTGCTAACTATGGTGTAGCTGGTCTCTTGATTTACAATGAGGATGCTACAGCAGACCGAAATCCTCCCATTCTAGCGAATGTACACGAAGATGCAACATATCCAGCCTTATTTTTGTCTTATCAAGCTGAAACAACTTTAGTTAATGCAGCACAAAATTTAACTATGAATACAACTGTAAGAATTCGCATTTCAACTGAGAAAGTCGCAGCTCCCATCGGTAATATTTGTGCTCATACAGTGACGGATGATGCAATTGAAACAATTATCATTGGAAGCCATAGTGATGGGGTATCAGCTGGTCCAGGAATTAATGACAATGGTAAGATTCATTTTGAATTTTTCTTAGAGTCGCAGTATACTTAGTCAAAAAAAGTTAATATGCTACTTGTATCATCAATATTTTTCGAAAACCTCATTTTGTTAAGGAAACGCAATACTTTAAAAAAATATAGCTCTCATCTTTTGTCACTGTTTCTCCTATAAACAATAGAAATTTTTTATAAAAAGAAAACATGTTGGTACTGAAACTTATTCCTTATGTCTAAGAAACTTGATATCTTTAAATTCCTTTTTTTTGCAGTGATTTAATTCAGTAGTGAATTGTTTTTAAGCATGAAAGGTCGCGGCCATTCTGCCCAGTTTTTGTGGAGTATGGATAGTAAATCTGCAATAATATATCAATTCGGATGTCTGAGTATACACCTTCGCGAAGAAAGGCTTTTATTATCGCAGTTTGCGTTTATAGATGATTTCAGGATTCCTTTCATTATGTTTCTCAGGACTGGAAATACCAAACTATGTTATAACTTGTAGGTAGCGGCAGTGCCACGAATCCTGTCCTCGCACCTCGCAACAAACTAGGCCCATCTATTCCAAACTTCGTCTTGTCCACATTACAGATACCGTGTAAAATTCTGTTGGTGGGGTGGCGACGAGGTCGGTACTGTTGGCTCTGACTATCATGTTTCTCAAGCCAATCAAGGCACGATTGAAGGCGAACGTATTTCAGATTATCTTGTTAATGTTAACTATGACATGTTAGGGCTACCAAATTTTCATATGGGAATATATGATGGTAACACAGCTGATCGTAATACAACCCCATCGAAAGCCATTCTGGTAGTATTCGATTAACATCGTTATTTCGTGATTGGTTTACCCGTGACAATTTGCCGTACAATATGAGCGAATTTAATGATCGGAGAGATTATGGTCCATTTTTGGCGGCTGGCATTGTTGTATCAGGTTTAGACGCTGGTGCAGAGGGTACAAAAACAAAAGAAGAAAGAGACTATTATAATCGAATGTTAGGCCAGGGAAAAGGTGGCATAGCTGGCGCTATACATGATCCTTGCTACCACCAAGCTGGTGACTCATTAGCTAATATTAATCCCTTGGTTTATGAGAAATTGACACAAGGAGCCGCTCATGTATCTGAATATTTAGGAAGACATTCTGATTTACGTTCGTATTTGTATCCTCAAGCAGAAACCCGGCAACTAGAAAAATCATCGACGAACAAAGCAGCACGAAAGCATAACGCACAAAATGAATTTTATAGAAAAACTGACTTGTAATAAAATATCTCGATTATGTGACTAGAATGCTCGGAAACCAGGATAGTTTCAACTCAAACGTTTTGAAGAATTTTAAAACTAATAGTTTTTTTCATGATTGTCGTTTAGTAAGAATGCGTACGTGTTTCTGTTATGGCTTTAGCTATAGATAATAAATATTTTTATTAAAAGTGCCAAATTAGATAAAAACTTAAACATCATCCAAAAATCGAATGTCGAAGAAGTCCAGAGTAGCCGAAACTAAACCGAGCATTGGTTTATACGCATGGAAACAAATGTGTTCGAATGATGTTTTAAATAGCGCCGGTTACGAAGAAAAAAAACACGTATAAACGATAGCGCTGAATAACCTCGTCTTCGAACTGCACGCATTTCTCTTTCCTTTTCTTTTCTGTTTTTTCTTTTGATGTTTGTGTATGCTTCATTCGCTCGACTTACAAATACACACGACAGGTAATCTTTGATTGCAATGACAAAAAAAATCCTTATCACATGTGCCGCAGGAAAAATATCTAAATTTCTCTCGCCCCTTCTGCTAAAAAGCGGTTACAATCTTCGAGCATTCGTTCACTCTGAACAATCGGGCAAACAACTTCAAGCAGCACTAGATGGACTTTCAGATGGTGCCACTTTGGAGATATTCGTTGGTGACTTGGAAAATCCATTGGACGTGAGAAAGGCACTCGAAGGTATCGATATCGTCTTTCACATCGGACCTTCCATGCATCCATGCGAAGACAGCATCGGAAAGATCGTCATTGACGCGGCAAAATCTGCATCTGTTTCACATTTCATTCTCTCTTCGGTACTCCATCCGGTTCGGACAAAACTGCTCAATCATCGAATCAAAATCGCCGTGGAAGAGTATCTCATCGAATCTCGCCTGTCGTATACGATCCTGGAGCCAGGACACTTCATGCAAATGACACAATGTCAACAGATTGCTGATAAAGGTACCATGAATCTGTTGTATTCGTTCGACGAATTACAAGGGTACCTTGATCTTGCCGATCTTGCAGAAGTCATCCTAAAGATTCTTCAAAACCTTCCACAGCATAATCGAGCAACGTACGAACTTTTAGGCGACAATCGAACTGGCCGCGAAGTGGCACAGTACATTTCGAAGTACAGTGGCAAAGACATTAAATGTGAGCTGCTTCAATTCGAACAAAATAAGGATAAGCTTCCAATGCTCAAGAACGCTAGTGAATACACCGAAGATTGCTATGCGAGAATCTTTTTCTACTACAATCGTTGGGGCTTGACTGGAAACAACAATATTTTGCGTTTTCTACTTGGACGAGAGCCTACTTCGGTGGAAGACTATGTCATGAAGTGTTTGAAAGCATGAACTCATTTTCTAAATATATATCTAATAAACGATTTTTTACTTCTAATAAATTTTCCTTTTTTTAATGTATGCAAGATCACTTCTTCGTTTAACCGAGAACAGTAGAGTAAAAGATTGACTGATGACATCGAGCGAGAACTCTTTTGTCTTTTTCTAATATAAAATTAAAAAAAACATATTGTCGCAGCACAAAAAGTACCTTGTAAAGTGGGATCGGGGCATAGGTTGCTAAAACATGGCCATTTGTATCATAGTTACCAGAACAGAATCATTTTTGCCATAGGTACTAAAAAAATGGTCATTCTACCATAGTAACTAAGGTGCACGCAAAGCAAGGTTCGAGCAAAAAATTTTTTTTTCGATGTTTCAGACACCATTCGATAGAGAATTTTACGGCGATCAAGAATATGTGTTCCCTGAAAATTTTCGATGCTTCTTTCTAT
>CAJNOQ010007188.1:0-12608 GCA_905250885.1 Didymodactylos carnosus
GACAGAAATACAGGCATCCAAAACTGAGCAAAATTGCGAAAAAAGTGACCGTCGATTATTTTTCTATGACTATAGTGCGTTTTCGATCTATTGTATTTTCTCTATATATAGCATTAAAATTTTTGTAGCACTTCAGTTTGGTAGAGAAAACATTTTCCTACAAATGAGGCGTTCGGCAGTTCTAAGAGCCTTTTTATAACTGGTTTGGAACGACTTTGCTGAATATCCTAATATTGATTATTAATCGTTGCATACCTAACTGGATTATTTTTCGATTCAAAACGGGATATAAAGCATGTTTCTGTACTGTAAAAAGTAGGCCGAACTCAAGTGACCCAATACCCAATAATATTATGAAAACCCAATATATTGGATGACCAATAATTATTGGTCCCAACAGATTAGGTAACCAATATTATCGGGACCCAATATATTGTATTGGTGCATGTCTAGTTCAGACCGTTAACCTGTAAGAAGCAGACAAGTCCGTTCGAGAAATCGCCCCGATTGGTGGATCATCTATATCGTTCCGAAAGTACAGAATTAGTGATTCTAGAGATTCCCTAACTAGATTGGAAAAGTGTAGTTTTTGAATTTCACTAGAGAAGGTACTAAACGAATAAAAATAAGCTTCTAACAATATTTTTATCATCTATAGTTGTACTCCAATGTGTTTTGGTCCACTACAGTATGGTTTTTATGACTTTTTTTCAATTAAATTAGGTTCATCCTATAAGCGTGTGTATTCTGATTAGCATAGATTAGAGCCCTGCAGATCACGCATAACCTGTCCTGGCAGGTTAGGACAGGTTTAGGTTACGACTTCACAGGTTAGGGTAGCTTATAGGTTACGAAAATTTTTATAGGACAGGTTACAGATTATGCTACCCGTATCCTGTTTTCAACCTGCAAAAAGAATATTAAGCGCCATCTGTAACGGGGAAGAAATAAGAACTCGAAAAATAGTTTTTATTAGTCAAAAAAAACATTTAGTGCATCAGGAAGAGTATTGGAAGCACGGAGACAGTCGTTGAATCCAGATATTGTTGACGATGTATTATTAATCAGAAATTTCAGAGATGTGTGATCTTTTGTTATTGTTTTTTGCTGCATAAATAAAGTAACTGAAAAGAGTTTACTTTATTTTGCAAAAATTTTCGCACTTGTGTACTCATTTTTTGCAGTAATTTTTTCGCAAGACAGGACAGAACAGGTTACGCAAAAAATTTTGCAGGTTAGAACAGGTTACAAGTTACTAGGTAGAAGGTTATGACAGGTCATAGGTTATGAAAAAGTTGTAACCCGCAGGGCTCTAGCATAGATTTCTAAGAGTCACTTTTAGTCACCAATGATGTGGCGGATGGGCAACATTTCACAAATCTCTAAAGATTATTTCTTTCGTTCTAGATATTTCTCTTTCGCAGTTCACTGTTCACAAAATTTGCTTCAAAAGAATAGAGCAATAGTGATCTCTTCTCTGTTCCTTCTCTAGAAGAGAGTTAGAAGTAGTTACTTGTAGTGATGGTTGTCGTACTAGTTGTTGTTGTACTTGTGGTGCCTATGAAAAAGGCATAATTCTCTCGGTTCAACAGTGGAAAGTTTCACTTCTATCAAATGGCCAAATCCGATTTCCAGAATATTGTTTCCTTTGCTTGTAAAATACAAAATACTAATTTTCTGAACGAGACGAAAACTCAAAACTTTGTATTTTGGGCTAATATTTTTTATTAAAGTTGTACCACCTCTGGAAATAAGTGTGCCAGATAGAACTAGATAACCTCTGTCGACTGGTAAAATCAGTTCTCCAGAATATTCTTTCTCTATAGCGGACTTCGGTGACAAGTGAAAATGTTGTTCTTTTTAGAGTATATTGTTCAGATGTATAAAGTTGTCACAGTCAGATCCAGTTACTAAAAGGTTTTCTCGAAGGTTCTAGAAAATCCATAACAACTATTTTTCCTTCTATATCAGGTGGAATGACCACAGTGTCAATGTTATTTTTAATAATGGTACACACGTTACGC
The DNA here is from genome assembly GCA_905250885.1 of Didymodactylos carnosus. NCBI lineage: Eukaryota > Metazoa > Rotifera > Eurotatoria > Philodinida > Philodinidae > Didymodactylos > Didymodactylos carnosus. The sequence goes on from CAJNOQ010007188.1 coordinate 2,025, forward strand.
AGCATATTTATTGACTTCTGTTTCCTTTCATTATCTTTCAAACATTCGTCGAGAATTTTATCAATCACATTTCGAACAACAATGATAACTTGTTGTTTCATCCCTAACTCCTTCATATTCCACTGATCAGACTCCAGACCAGCAATGATCTTTGGGATATATTTCGGCTTTTTTTGTTTATTGAAATGAAACATAGACCTTTAGCTAAAATCTCCTTTTGTGCATCTGTGATAAACTAAGCTGATATTAAATTGACCACGCGAGAAAAATATTTTTTTGGATGTAACTGCTGTTTTACGAGATTATTATTTCCAAAGTTCTCTTGATACGAAAAAACAAAAAAACATAACACAACCACTACAGCAAGTAATCGAGAAAAACAAGATTTTTATAAGTGAATCGAAGCATGTCGTAAAATAGCGGGAACACGAACTAAAGAGTTTTCAATCGCTACTCTTTGGAAGTAAAACTTTCCACTACTGAACCCAGAAAGCAAAAAACAGCAGAAATTTTTTACTCGCTGCCCAGAACCTATGAGATTTAAGAATCTTTTGTTTATTCTCTCCTATTTTATCATGAGCTCAGAGGGCGGTCATAACTTTATTGTCAAAAGTCAAATGATCTTGAACGAACATTATCAAAACATCGTAACAATCGTACAATCATCTGCTTTAGCAACCGTAACACAAATCACAAGCCAGTTCCAAAACTAAATCGTCTCAAACAGACATTCATACATGGTCAAACATTCATCATTCATGTTTGATATATGTGGCATAAGTGAAATAGTTTAGGTAACTCACTCTTAACATATACGCACACACACACACCACAACGTGCCATGACATGAATGTATGAATAATGAATGTTTGACCGTTTATGAAAATCTGTTTGACATGTCTCATGATAGCACATGAATGCAATGACTTTATGATTGTGTATGACATTTTCATTGAAACTTTTGTCACGACATTTGACAAAATAGTTATGACCGCTCTGAAATCAAGTTTCGAACTCTGACTTATAAGAGAAAAATGTTTGTCCCAGAACGTTTGCGTCATACTGCAGTTTGTGTTCATCGGGATTGTTATGAATTTTCAAAAATGTACTGATAGAAAACCAGTTTTTCAAAACTCCTAGAAAATAACCAAAGCCTTTGTTAATGAGACAGGAATGTAGCCCGCAGATTTTTGATTAAAATGAGACATTTCCCAGCTCTACACGATCTTTCTTTGCAAAGTTATAGAATTTTCCAGAAGAGTCCTAATTTAATTTCTTCTTATTTAGGGCTTTTCTTGCAAACTCTATAACTTTGCGAAGAAAGATCGTGTAGAGCTGGGTCTGATCTCATTTTGATCAGAAATTTGCGGGCTACAATCCTGCCTCATTAGCAAGGGTTTTGGCTATTTTCTAGGAGTTTCGAAATACTGGTTTTCCAGAAATCCGGTATCTGAAGGGCTATCGGCCAAAATGATTGTTCTGTTCGGAATCAGCATAGTCGATAACCTTTTAGCCCGAAAGCGATTTTCAACCTGGGAAGTTTTCGTCGTGAGGACGACATGTGATTCGCTTTTAGAACTAGTGGGATTGAGCCAATGACGTTTGACTTAACGATTCTTATTAAGAAGGGCCGTTTGGTATGGCATAAATCATGAATCAATAAACGTCATTTTATTCATTTATTTTCATCTCGTGAGAATAACAGAATAAATCAGTCGATCCTACGAAAAAGAAAATAGATCGTCAGTGTAAGTTTTAAAAGTGAGCCAGAAAGAAGTATTTGTCAGGCACACTATGTTCATTCTAAGAACAATATGGAATGGGTAAAGAGAACAGAAACATCAGTTGTATCTTCCGACATGTCTAATTTGAATGTTCAACGATGAAACTGATGCCGTCTAAATTATGGCTGCGCGTCCCTATAAACATTACTAATTTAACTCTTAGTACAGTTAAACAACAAGGAATTCGAGAGTAAACGAGTACACGTTTGTCCCATAGCTCTGTCTCAAATCAAAAAGTTACTGCCAGGTTTGTGTTCACTAAACGAACCATTTGAAGATCAGTACGACGGTGACGACGAACATATCAACGTGAAGAAAAAATAAAGTATATTTGGAGTCACGAAAAGTTATTTTTCGCCAGAGCATAAAAAATAAAAACAGGTTTAGAATGGTCATCTCGCAGAGCCCGAATTACCTTTTACACATTTTTTCGTCACACAATTCAGTTTCAATCTACATCATGGCGGTTCATAGCCATAGAGCATGGTAAGGATGTCTGAGTAAAGTGAAAATCGTCAATAAACACAATTAATTATTTCTGTTAGTTTGAATTACGGCAAGCGGCTTAACAAGGCGTCTCCGTCTTCGAGTTTTTAGCGGTTCCCACATTTGTTTCCATGCATCAATAAACCGACGATCAAGAGCAATAAACAAAATGGGATTAACTGATAGTTCCAGAAAACTAAGTATCTCTGCATAAAAATTCACTAGATCCACTGTATCAACAAACGGAAATATACAGATGGCTGGACTCCAGAAAGTGAGCCAAACCAGATATACAGTCAAAAATCGTCTCAGTAACCGCTTATTTGCCTTATGTGAGCCATTGGCGGTTCGTTTTGATCGACGAATATGTTGAAGGGTAAGAGTGACGAAAATGATGTTCATGCCTATGGGTATGAAAAACCAGAAAATAAGATTAATTAGTTCGGTAAACACACTTGAATAGTCAACATCACATATCGCCTCGGAATGAAACGATAAGACCGCCCATTGCAATGCCTGCTGTACGACAAGCGATACAATAGGAATAATATAGATCGCAAGAGTGATAATAAACAAACGTTTTGGATATTTAACGTAGACATTAATGTTTTTGACGATACGGAAATAGTTGCTACCGTTCAGACCTAGTAACAAATATGGTTGAATGAGCCTTAGATAAATAGGACCGTACGCTTCTAATATGCACAGGACAGTCTCACCAGTCTCCGAATAAAAGATCAACGATGTCCGTGTGATATATTGAACAAAGAATAATAGTATAATAAGAATATCGATGATTAAATAATGGTATATCCATAGAAGCGACCGCTGATGCAGTCTGTTATGAGAGAGAACAAGAGCCCAGAATGCACACTGCAGGAGAACTGTTGGTAGTGATATAAACAGGCAAGTTCGATTGTAATATAAACTATTTGAATCGTATGTAAAATGGCAGGCATATGTGTCGTTCGAGCACATATTTCTTCCTTTATGTTATCCTCCTTACGTTAATAGTAGATCATGAGAAATGAGAAATAGTTAGCATCATAATTACCGTTTCTCCACGAATATTTGTCATTCATTGAGTGACGGAAACAAAAAAAGGCAGAATAATGAAACTCGTTCAATTCATTGTCAATTAAACTTATAGATAAAAGGTGTGGAAGCCAGGATGCTTTTTTCGTCTAATCAGATTCTTCTTCTATTATGGACGTTTCAGTGCTGATTCCATTCTACTTCTATTCTCCATTCTACTTCTATTCTCCATTCTACTTCTATTCTCCATTCTACTTCTATTTTCCATTCTACTTCTATTGTTCATTACATTTCTATTCTTCATCCTACATCCATTAGTATTCTAAGAAAAAGTGACAGATGGATCTAGGCGCGGAGGTAAGAATGTCTTCGTAAAAGTTGTTTTTCCAGTTATTATTTTCTGAAATAGAGGTAAACTTGTGTCACTTAAAAACTTCTCACAATGGTTCCCAGTGTAAATCCCTACGAATCCTTTCCTTAGAACTGTACATAATTTCGATTCACACTGCACGAGCTGCCTTATACTGAGCTGATTCTGGTCTGTTAAGATTCTTGTTGTCTTATTTCCATATAGCTGACGCATAAGTAAGCAAATTTAAAACAAATGACTTATAGACTAAGGCTTATGTCTGGACAGTGCACGTGTATGGATTTTTAAAAGGCCAGTTTAACAATTCACTTTACTTAACACATAGTCAACGTGTGCTATCTAGTCAAGATTAGACTTCTGAACCAAACCTAGCTGTTTCTGTTCCATGACATAAGAAATAGCTGAATTATTGATCAGAACAGGTGGTAGTGAAGCTAGAGTCTGTCGTACATGAGTAGAAAAAACCATAGCTTCACATTTATCAATATTCAAGTGCAATTTCCAAATTACAGAACATTCGTCTTTATTTACTTGATCTATGACTTCTCTGATCTCATTTTCTTTGTTACACGACAGAGGGATGCATCATCAGCACAACGCTGCATTGTAGAGCTATTCTTTCGCCAACTTGGTCTGAGACCATCAATGAAAATCAAGAATATATAGGCCCTACGACAGAGTCTTGAGGCACTCCTCTATTGACAGTTTTTGCTGACGACGTAATAACACCATCTACCGTTGTTGCGATTTCTCTGTTGAAAAGACAGTTGGCAAACTAATTTACTAAAGATAGTGGTTTGCTTTTAACTTTGTTAACACTACTTTATGCCAGACGGTATCAAATACTTTCCAAAAATCAAGAAAGACACTCAAAACTCGCTCACTGTTGTCAAAAGCTAGCTGGATTTCATGCACAACTGTGATTAGTTGCTTAATAATTAAATCCCCATGGCTAAATCCTAACTCATATACACTCAAAAGCTGATATTTTGACGGTAAAGTAGCAAAAGGTCGACAGACGAATGCCGAAAAGCATAGTGTCGACAAAAGAAAAATGTCGACCGTGCAAAATGTCGAGAGAGCAGAATGTCGAAAAACAAAATGTCGACAGTTGAAAACAACAAAATTGAACTGTGATCATATTATATTTATTATTGACTAAGTTAAAATCTAATACACGTGAGTAAGAAGTACAACATACATGAATACGGGGAAAAAATAGTGGAAGTTATATATTTATGTTAATGTACCAGCATATATGTATTAAATTACTTCCATTTCGTACGCTGTGCATTTCTTGGTCTATTTTAGGACATGTAAGAAAATGCTTATCAGTTTTGAACGCAAGATCACACCGAGCCGGGTAACGTCTTATTTTGATCAGAAACGTTTGCTCTACAAATCTGCGTGTTTCAAAAAAATTTACTTGCGTAAGTGTCCAGAAAAAATTATTATTTGGTTTTAAAGGCTGCTCGAAGAAAACTTCCTCGAAAACCACGAAAAACCAGTTCTACGCCAGAAAGCGATACCGATTCTGAAATTAGATACTCCACGCTATCTTTTCATGTGCTTCTCCATATTGATGTTTTGATACAAAAAGATTTCATTCTGAGGGGGTGGCTCTTAAAGCGTAAAGCTAGATTCCATTATACGCGTTTGCTCGAGTTTTCTTTTGATGATTTTATAGCATTTTAGAAAAAGATCCAGAACAAGTTTTCGAGAAACCAGCAACATGATGACAATCAATGTGTTGCCGGCTAGTAATAATGTCGATGGTCGTCGAATCGTTACACAATGATAATTCCATATGTGCGGGTTAAAGTTCAAGTGGTGATATCGGGCTAATATTTCAAATCATTCGTAGTAATTCTCGTCTAAAATTTTTTCCAGTCAGTGTGTATATGTAAAAACTAATGCAGCAATTAAAATATGAAATTAAAACTGATACTTGAAAGAAGAAACTTTCTTTTGCCAAAGCTATAGGACTTTTTATCATGTTCAATGTTAACGTTGTATATAATTTTGATACAGAAACAGGTAAAACAAAGATAACAAATAGAATAACTTGAACGATTAGCATTGAAATCAATTGTCGATCGCGATGACGTAGACGAGTCACATCAGTGAGCCCAACTCGTCGTTGAATTTTTCTTGTATTTCGTATTGTTAACATTCCTAACGAAAGCATGAATATCGGTGGAACTACACCATATGACACTAAAAAATTCAAGTCATTATATGTTCGACAGACTAAATTTGAGGCATAACATGTAACTGGAAACTGATCGAGGTTCGCTGAAAAACAATAGAATACTTGCAGATACACGAGAAAACCAATAACACTGATGCATAGAATAAGACGATACGCCATACGTGGGGAACTAAACATTCTCATACGAACACTTGAACTCGATGATGCATACCGATCGAAACATGCAAGAATCAAAAACCATCCAGAAAGTGTTAATGATAAATAAGTAATATAAAATCGAAATTTACAAGCAATCGATGAATCTTCAGTCGGATCACGATTATAGCCCGATAACAGACGTGATAAGAGTCCAAACCACAGCGAAAATAAATTTGAGATGGTTGAAAAAAGAAAACAGATACTGCATGAATTTTTTCGTAACGTTGGTCGTGTCAATATAATGATGTTCAAAAGATTTCCAGTTGTCCCAAAAAATAAAATCGGTATCGACAGGAAACGATCAAGTTGGACGGCAATAAATGATAAATACCCGATTGTATCAGCCATAACGAAATATTATTTTTTCTTTAAAAAAAACGATGAATTAAGCTTCGCGTGTGTTGTGCTCAATGTACAGATAGTTCCATTTCATGATGCAGTCAAAAGTTGAAGCAAATTAGTGATGGGGAAAGAAAATGACAAATTATAGGAACGTGATTAACAAGCATTTGAGTGAAACGTGGATACAAGGAAGGAAAGACAAATGAAAAGAGGAATTATTCATTCGGCTGAAATAATTTACTATCAAATTTTTTGTGTTGCAACGTATTATAAATTATTCGACGTATGAACCAGAGGTGGGCGAGCCATGCCTTCCCCCGGCTCGCACTCGCCACAGCTCACCAGATAGCGACTTGTAGCTCGGCTCGGCTCGGCTCGACAGTAATATTATAAAATCAGATCGCACTCGATCCAGCTCGTAGAGCCACGGCTCGAGGCTCGGCTCGCGGGCAATTGAAGACTCGAGTATCTAAGGCTTTTTTAAAACATGGATAGTATCACGTATCACGCATGAACTTTGAATTCCATTGATTATTATTATAACCAGAGATGTTTACAGAAGCGATTTTTAAGCAAAATTTTAGCCATACTGTTGATGGCCATGAATACTTTTTGTCAAAATCAACTCTGTTCAATTCTTACGGTTTCTTCTTACCACTGGTATATTTCAAAGGAGCAGTGTTTCCACTTTTTTCCAGAGTGGAACGCACGGGGCCGATTATTTGATAAAATCGGCTCCTGCTTGAATTTCATCGACACATATATACGCAGAATGCAGGATGAACAGGAGAACATTTTTAGGCACTCGGCAGACCTTAGAATTGCTCTCGGAAAAAATTGGCTCCAATTAACTGTAATCAAAGTTCTGCTCCTTCTGATACGTATTATCGATCATATTTTCGAGTGTGTCTCTCTCGGCGTCATACCTTACTAGAACTATGATATGTCATTCGAGGCTCTTTTTCTGCGCTATATTGAAACTACGTAATAATTGCTCTTTCATCTTTTGGTACATCCATCTGCGTCGTTAAAACGTAAGCTGATTAATGGTGGTAAAAGTGTGCGTGACGAATGAAAAAAATATAGAATACTTCGTCGTTAATTGAACACCATTGTTCAGAAAAGGACTGAAGAATTGTACTTAGTTAATGATTAAGTGGCACAGTTCATAGCAGTTTGTATTGAGAGTAAAGGCACGATATTCATCATTTAATTCAAGAAAGAAACAGCGTTAATTTTTTCAAAAAACTTTGATCTACAATTCATAACTATATTTGGATTTCAAGGTCCTTCAACATAAACATTTTATTGCGGAAATTTTTATAATTCATTTAGCAAATTAAGGAAAAACGGTGAGGCTATAATTAAGACATATTTTCACGACTTAAATATGTCTTCGCGGTTTTCATCAGAATAGTTGAAAAAGCAAAATCCGACACTGCATCCGGTTTAATCCATTAAATATTAGCTTAATCAATTTCACTGCTCTAAGTCCATGTATACCAAGTAAATATCAATCTAATATATTCAGTGACAAAATTACTTAAACATTTGATGATTCAACAATGCTATGAAACTATTGTATTCTTCATACCGTGATCAATGTTCACCTACACAATCATACACCATCATACCCAAAATGACACTGTCTGCATCATCACCGCACTATTTACACTCATTGCTGAAATTACGACGGTTTTACAGGGATGCATATGACATACGGTGTACATTGTACAAAATGTATTGTTAAAGCTACTATCCATTCAAAAATATAACGGAGTCCGATGTTTTTTTTAATAAATTTTGAGCAGACGAAGAAAGAGACCTTAGGCTTCCGCCCTTCGGTTGCATTTGCATATTGGGCGTTCACTCTCAATTACCAACCGCTGAATTAATACCATGAGCTCATGGTATTAGGGCATATGATCTATGTAAGTCAAGATTTTCTTCAACTACCAGCGCAAAGAGGTCCTGGCCAATTCGCAATCGCGGCAAACTCAAATACTGTTTTATTAAAATCGTATAATATCAATATCGGGATTCATCTGACAATATAATCTCGCGGTCTGCCCTTCCTACCATACTTCTTTTCCATATTTTTTAATAGATTTTAATATTTTGCTGCCAACTTCAGTAATTATCTATCTTAATTTGATTCTCACGAGATATTCTATATTAAGAGATTGTTGTGTGAGCGCTATAGTCCTTTAGCGTCAAAGGACGGGGGCGATTATTTGATGGAATCGGCTCCTGCTTAAATACCATCGACACATACATGGTTAGATGCAGAAGGAACAGGAAAGCATTTCTAGCCACTCGGTAGACCTTAGAATTGCTCTCAGAAAAAATTGAATCCAATTAACTGTAATCACTTCTGACACCTATTACTGATCATATTATCGAGTGTATGTCTCTCGGTCGCATACCTCAGTAGAACTATCATATGTCATTCGAAAGCTCTTTTTCTGCGCTATATTTCTGTATATCACATATACGGAAATAGTCCGTCTGAGGCCAAGTATGTTTAGAAATACTTCGGTCTATGGAAAATAATCTCCTATATGCAAACAGTCTAAGGTAATCTATGACACCCTTTATCATCTAGCCACTACGATAAATATACCAATCGGTAGAGAATTTCTCGCACTACAAGCTCATACATATATGATAGTGTAAAAAGTGTCCTAGGACCCGCTGACATTAGAAATACTTTCTGCAAAGCCGTGAAAAGTGGGTGACTTATTCCACGGTGAGGATTCTATGATCAACGTTTCTCAACTAGCCATTACGATAGATATACCATTCAATAGAGAATTTCACGAGCTTCAAAATGAGCTATAAATGAACCTTTCAGAATTATGTCCACGAGTCAACAGTTGAAACACTTGGCCGATATGATGCTTTTGACGTATCCTTGTGCTATCAACACTCTGTTAGTCGTTTTTCTGCCATAATGAAAATTATGTAATTATTGTAAATTATTGTTCGGAAACATACCACTGGATAGCCCTTGAAATTCTCTATAAAGTGAGTTGGTCACAATATCCGGACAGGTCGGGCCAGCCATTAAAGATATGGAAAAGAAGCTTTTGGGTGTTATCTAAGCACTACAGTGTGTCATAATCACAAGAACTCTCTTGTTTTTGACCTTTTAGTAAAAGCTGGAACCAATCTAAATAATGTTTCTGCTAGCTTGCATCGATTTTATTCGAAAGAATAAAATCACACAAAACGTCAAAACAAAAAAAACTGACTCGGTGTGTACAAACAGACACTCTATATAGGTGAAGAAAGAATGTTGACTCAAGAAGAACTGAGTCCACATACTTTGTGATAATGAGAAGTGGACAAGAGGAAGAGGAAGGAATGTCAGTGACGACTGACATAACACTCCCCTGTGGTTTCAAGATGAGCCACCCGGCTCATCGGAAAAAGGGAGTGGTGACAACAAAACAGAAAACAAGCAGTCAACTAAACCAAGCGTTCATAAACCGGTAATAAGTTATTGACGTGTGCCACCAATGCACCATCATCATCATCTAACCTGTAATTAACTGCAGTCGTTTTATCAGTAAGTCGATAGGGACTACGATATCGTTCATCTAACTTTGATTGGCCGATTAATATTTTGAGCCAAACGAGATCACCAGTGTTGTAAACAGGACTGGATCTATTTCGATCATAACGCTGTTTTGTCAATGTTTGTTGGTATTGAATGTTTGAACGAGCCATCTTGTTAGTAATCGCTTTGAAGCGTTGAATTTCAGTCCAATAATCTTTAGGACGTGAGAATTTGAATTCTGTTTGCGGATGATCAAATGGATTACGAGGCATACGAGCGAAGGGGAGTTGGTACGGAGTGAACTCCGTAGAACGATGTTGACCATGATTGTAGACGTAAACAATGGATGGTAGATAAAGATCCGAATTTGATTTTTCTTCATCACAATATTTGGATAACTGTGTTGCAAATGTAGCGTTGAAACGTTCAGTTTGACCATTAGTTTGGGGATGATATGTACACCATTCGATGCAGTTTTTCACGCTGATTCCGAATATGATATTATTTTTGAGTAAGAGTGATTACTGAACAGAGAAAACCTTGAAATATTGCGAAAACCGTACGGGTTTTTGAATATCCATAAACAAGTTTTGAA